>PVJN01012505.1:7945-51240 GCA_004026805.1 Lasiurus borealis
GGATGTATTTTCATTGTTACAAATTGAACATAATTAAAGCATAGTGATTAATCACAAAAACAATATGTAATTATATATTGTGAAATATTTATTTCTAATTACAAATAAATGAAATTTTGTCTTGAATCATGGTGTAGCATGGGCAACAGTCTTCATATAACAACAGTAAACTACATTGCTACATTTTGCTACACCAAGGTTCAAGACCATGGGAAATGTGTTTTCTGATGGTCTTAGGCCACCCCTGTGAAAGGGTTGTTCGACCCCCAAAGGGGTCGCGACCCATAGGTTGAGAACCGCTGCCCTAGGGATTGGACAACAGAGGCTTGACTGAGCCAGCTGTACTGGATTGAGCAGTGTGGTGTCTATGAAAGTGGCTCAGTGATAGGCAGTTTCACCACCCAGAGTTGGGAGAGTTTGATTGGAATAGGAGAATTGAGCAGAAAGAAAAGAGGAAATAAAAATAAAATGAAGGAGGCCTGGCTGATGTGGCTCAATGATTGAACATTGACTTATGAACCAAGAGGTCACGTTTCAATTCCCAGTCAGGGCACATGCCCAGGTTGCGTGCTCAATCCTCAGTGGGGGACGTGCAAGAGGAAGCCAATCAATGATTCTCTCTCATCATTGATGTTTCTATCTCTCCCTCTCCCAGTCCCTTCTTCTCTGAAATCAATAAAAATCTATTTTAAGAATAAAATAAAATGAAAGAGAAGGAGAAGTGTGAGGGCCAGGGAAAAGAGTAGTAAAGCACTGAATAGAAAGATGAAAATGAAATATGATGTTACTAGACATTGAGTGTTGTATGGTCTTACTCTGAGAAGATAAGAAATGTACTTAAGAATTTGTTTTCCTTTCAGTAATAAGAACTAGCAAATCTCTCTCTATAGGAGGTTAACCTGTTATTTCTCCTAACAGGGTTGAGTGCAGATTGAAAAGTCAGAGAAACACCAGTTAGGAGAAAATCTCCTGGGAATCAAAGTGATGTTAGTGCAGACTTTGTTCTTACAATCTCTGGTAGTGGGAGATCTGAATGGAAAGTAAGTATGGCTGACCTCTGGCTGGAGGAGGAATGGGTATCAGGAGCTGGCGAGCACAGCCCTAGAGGCCAGTCCCAGTGGATCCCTGTGGGGCACGCAATTTCCTCCTGAGTGGGCTCAGGCTGGGAGAGAGGTTGACAAACAAAATATTGAGAAAATCAATTCTCCCATCTCTCCCTTGAATGTCCCTGACTCGTAAGAAAGAACTTTATGGTTTGTTCTAAGTTTCTAAAACCTATCACATAGGAGAAAGAAAGATAAAACTATAGTCAACATGAATCAAATAATCCTAACACAATATGTACCTAGCCTAGGAATATATATATATATATATATATATATATATATATATATATATAATATATTTTATTGATTTTTTTACAGAGAGGAAGGGAGAGAGATAGAGAGTTAGAAACATCGATGAGAAAGAAACATCGATCAGCTGCCTCCTGCACACCCCCTACTGGGGATGTGCCTGCAACCAAGGTACATGCCCTTGACTGGAATTGAACCCAGGGCCCTTCATTCCACAGGCCGACACTCTATCCACTGAGCCAAACCGGTCAGGGCTGGAATATATTTTTATTGCTTTAATAATCTGCTTATTTTAAAATGTTTGTATTTCCTAAGGACTGGGGAAGAGGAGTATGACTCAGAGTTTAAATTTCCTATTCCTCTGTAGAGGAAAAAACACACAAAAGCAGATCATATAATGATTTGGAAATATTTGTTCCTGAAAAAACGACCATGTGTCCAGCTGCACAGTCTCTACTCTCATTGTGAAGGTTATCTAAGTACTTCACATGTCAGTTTGTCCTCTCTTCTCAGAGGACCTCCTCAGAGACACTGCTGACTGTACTTTGAGAAATGAAGCAATGTGGGGATTCATGGCAGCAGCCACTCATGTTATGCTATATATCACTTCCAAATGATTCAGCAAGATCAACGTTAATCTCTATAGTTCCTAGATGAATAGACTAAAGCTCAGAAAAATCCATCAACTCTCTCACACTCACCTAGGTGAAAGGTATCTCAGTCAAGCTTGTGCAGATATTCAGGTGGAGAGGAAACTGCACAATTAACAAAATATAACACAGTCTCAATGTCTGTGTTTCTTTTAGAATCAGGAAAGAGAAATAAACAGAAATCTTAGCCCTAATTTCAAAGTCTATCCTCTAAATGTATTAATATACTGGTAAACACTGGATCCTAAAAAAAAGTCTTCGTATAGCTGAAACTGGTTTGGCTCAGTAGATAGAGCATCGGCCTTCGGACTGAAAGGTCCCAGGTTCAATTCCAATCAAGGGCATGTATCTTGGTTGCAGACACATCCCCAGTAGGGGACGTGCAGGAAGCGGCTGATCTATGTCTCTCTCTCATCGATGTTTCTAACTCTCTATCTCTCTCCCTTCCTCTCTGTAAAAAATCAATAAAATATATTTTTTAAAAAATTTTTGGATACATAGCAGCACCATGAGACTTTGGGTATTCAGGCCTTTTAAAATATACTCTTTTCTTTTCCAGGAATATTACATCTGTCATCTCCATCAAGGTAAGCATTATGATGTTCATTTTATAAATAAATAAATGATAAAATAAATTAACTTCCCTCAGGTCACAGAGCTATGAAAACTGAACCTATATTTGAAGCCAGGTTTATGGGAATCCAAGGGCTGGGATTTTCCATGGAGTTCCAGTGTGCATATGTGCAGGAGTGTTTTATAATTTTATGACTTGAGAAACACCCTTATGTCAAGTCAGAATATACCCCTCTGTGAAAATAAAAGAATATTTAAAAAAGTAAGAGACCAAGTCAAGAAACCCAGTTCTTCAGCATCAAATCTCAGGCGCAACAGGGTAGTTTCACTGCCTAACACCTAAACCCTGGGCTCATCATAACATTTGCTGTGAGGGAGAGCCCAGAACTCTAAACAGACTCTTCCCCAAATACCCCAGAGGAGGGGGGCGGGGATATGATTGTTCCTACCTCCCACTTATATTAGCTAACTTTTAACAAATAAATCAAGAGTTTCACATGAAGCTCCTATAAAACCATGGGCCACATAGAGCCAGCAAATTGCTAACATATGTTTTTCTGGCTAGTGACACATTCCTGCCAATGATAGAAATTCAAAGTTATAGAACAGATCACTTTATTATAACAAGGAAAACTAGCAAAATGAGCGTTCGTGTTTTACAGGTATATGTGACATATAACTTTAAATCTTCTGGCAAAAGCGTCATAATTTTATAGCTAAAAAATGCTTTGGCTATTTAGAAGTGAAGCCCTATGCATTTGAATTTTATTCATTCTAAAACAGTGTGTATCTGCATCAATTAGATGCCTGAGCATGGGGATTTTTAAATAAACTACAAGCCATTGTCACATTTTATTGTTAAAATTTTATCAGAACCAAAACCATCTCCTCATTTATCCTTTTTCTATAATCATATACAACAAATTATAGAATTTCAGCTAAGAGGAGGTGTATATATATATATATATATATATATATATATATGCTATAATTTTCCTCTTGTGGATAATGGGTATAATGCATATTTTTACTTAGTAGACTTAGAGTATTGTTAGCATAAGATTTCTGTTTTAATACTCCTAAAACTGTTTATTGTAAATTACCTTTAAAGTTAACCAGCTGAGCTTAATTAGGAGAAAGCTTAATTTGGCAATTAGCCTGACCTATATTATTTTTGCCAAGAATTATAAATACAAAAATCAAAACCCATATATTCATTGAGTCAGTTTGACAATAGGAATGCAGCTAAAATCTTCTCTGACTTATAATGAAATTCTTATCCTCAATGCTCAACATTAAACCTAAAGACAAAGATAGACATTACAATTTCAAGAATACCAGTAGAGTTATAACTACTCTATGCTGTTCAAATGGCCTTTTTTTTTTTTTACTAGTTCCTGGTAGTAGGAGACTATGAGGCTCAAAAGCAAAATAAATCCTCCATATTTCTGATTCATTCAGTCAGAAACCAAGACTATAACACTTATTTTTATTTTGTTGCACATGGCCCTGAGTTATAGAAGATTGCAAACACTCTGGGCCTGCCACACATGAACTCTCTTTTTTCCAAAACTTTTTAATCCTAAGGCTTTGAGTGCTTTAAGGCCTCTGGATTTAATCTTGCAGATATAGGTGTCTTAGAACTGGACCTCTTGGACAAAGAGGTTTTCTAGACTCAGCCAATTGCACAGCCAATTCTTCAGTTGCACACAATCCCCTTCTCAAAGAAATGCATTGTAGTAACCTAAGCAAAAAGCAGAGACAATTAATCAACTAATCAATTAATCAATCTGTGTTTACTAAGTACCAGTACTTGCTCTCTAAATATCATCTCTGGAGCTATAAGATGAATGAGCAGAACAGAGGATCTACCATGTCACCATGAAACAAAAATAAAACAGTATGTGCCAATAGCCTAATCCTATCTAATAAAGAGGGAATATGCTAATTGACCATCAGACCCTCACAAAGATGGTGGTGCCCACAACCAATAAGGAGGGGATATGCTAATTGCTGCTATGTCCTCAAAGATGGTGGTGCCCATAGCCACAAGATGGTGGTGCCCAATCCCCTCATTCCTCCAGCCCTACAGGGCTGGCCCAAGGCTTAGGCAAGCCTCTGATATCGGCTGCCCAGCTGATGCCCAAGGAGTAGGCAAGCCTCAGATGGCAACTGCCCAGCTGCTCAGGACTGCCCAAGGCTCAGGTAACTAGGGCTGGTGGAGGCTTGCACTGCCGGCGGTAGCAGCAGCAGAGGTGTGATGGGGTGTCACTTTCCCCTGATCACTAGGCCACTTCCTGCCTGTGAGGCCTCCTAGACTATGAAAGGGGGCAGGCCGGGCTGAGGAACACCCCCATCCAGTGTATGAATTTTCATGCACCGGCCCTTTAGTTCAAAAACAACACAACACAATGTAATGTGAGAAAAGCATTCTGGAAAATGTAAATTCAGAGGAGAATAAGAGTGAATAGGCACCATGTGTCAAGAGCAGTCACAGCCCAGAATCAGTGGAGCCTGGGTCCAAAGTTCTCCCACTGCACTAGGTAGAGCAGGGTACCCTGCCTGGCTCCACCAGCTGGGGAATCTGCAGCCTCTCTTCTCACCTTAAAGCCCCACTCTCCAGGCCAGCCCCAACCAGGAGGGACTTAAGCAGCTCTGCACTGTGCTACAAAGTAGTAGAATCCATATAACATCTGGATGTGAATCCTGGTGAAGAGGTGTCACAACTATCAGCTTCTAGGAAACATAATTGAGAAGACTATCTTGATTCATCAAGTTCAAATGTTTCATTCCAACTACCAACTGAGGCTGTTTAGCTGACATTTAATGAACTCCTCAGACTGAACACATGCTGACTGTGTCAAGGCATTGTCATCACTAACCACAGCCTAGGAATCTGGACCTTCAGCTTCTCATTAGTGCAACCACATTCCTGATGGCTGATCACCAGTCTCACAGGTGAGGGATTCATTTGTAGAATGATTTGACAGAGTGAAAGGGACAACTCATTTTTCTTGTTGATTTAAAATTATAATCTCATAATTTCATCTTAATATATTTTCAAATTAGTCTCTACATGTCCAAATAACTTAGCATGATAAAGAAATGCACATACAGAACATTATCTAGCCTCATAAAAATTGATTTTTAAATCATTTTGAGAAGATGATCAAGTAGTTCAAATGATAACCATTTACCTGAGCATCTCTTAAGAAGAGTCATAAAATAATGTAGTATCTAGAGACTATATGCCAGACTAAAAACTTATTTCACTTTTCTATTAAAGAATATGTAAGAAATTTTTTCTATTAGGACAAAAATTTCTTTTATGTCCTAATAGAGTATTCTTGCCCTACCTACCATGAATCCTCTAAGATGCAAATAACTTTCCAAAGGAAGGAACATCTCACAGATGAGTATTTCTTGAAGAAGTCAAAAGAGTATGAATTATTTCTACACATTCTTTTCTATTCTGAAACCAATTATTCATAGAAATAAGCCACAACTATTTCTTAAGGGACACTAAATATGTCAGCATGAAAAACAGTCTAGTAAAATGTTAGGATAAAAATAGAGGCAAGCATTGACCCCAAATAGTTTACATCTAAAGCAATTGTAAACCACAAAAAAATCCTCTGAATATTTGGGTACTCTTTTGATTTGCCTAAGCAAAGGACAAAGGTGGTTCTTGTATGGTAAATATTTTTCTTCATCAATGTTTAACCACCTCACTAGGAGAAGGATCCAGAAGAAGTACTCTTTAAAGAAAAATAGAAACCCAGAAGATAACAAAGCGAGTTATCCTCTACTTTAATTGAATACCATGATTCCAACAAAAAGAAAAAAACTTTTACTCAGTAGACTTATTATGTAATATGCTCTTAGATTGTTAAATACAGAACTTTAAAAAGTCAGCTTATAAACCTGCTTTTATAGTCCAGGTACAACAGAGGTAGCATTTGGCAACAAAGAGAGGTACTGCCTAAAAACCATGCTATTTACCTACAAATGGTATTTTTAATTTTTATTTAAATCTGAGGGTGTTTTTTTTTTTTTAGCTTGGCATAGTTCCATTCAGTCTCTGAAATTGTTAGTGAAAATCAATTTAGTGGGCAAATTTACATGGTTTGAGTTTTGATACTGTAATGTAAGAAAGAAATGAAGGACAGAATGAATATTCCAGCACTCAGCATCTGAGTTTACATCAGACGTGTCTAAAGATTACCTCCTAGTGGCACATTGTTGATGTTTCTACATGTGTTTAATATCTTGACTTTTCAAACAGTTTGGATTTTTAAAAAAACTCTGGACTCATTCACATGTGATTGCCTGACATGAGCCCACATACCATATGCTCACAAGTGTGTCAAAGATCTAATTAATACACCAAGAGCCTTGGCCTGAAAATCCTGGGCTTAGGCTACCAGAAAGCTCTTCTGACCACTATAATATCTAGAAACTTCCTTAATTTCTCAGTTCCATGTTGCAATATCATGTATGATATTCTCCCCTATCAACATGCAAATAGCTTTGGCAAGGCTTGATGTTTGTATGTTGAACTCTGGGTTTAGAGTTAGGAATTTTTCTTTCTAAGTGCTGAAGTTAGATCCTAGGGCATTTAATGGTAAAGTTAGCCCAAAGTTTTCTTTACACCCCAAAAATGGTATTGTTGTTTTTAAATAGACCACTTGTTACAATAGTTTTAGGTTCACAGAAAAACTGATAAAAAATTACAAAGATTCCCCATTTACCCCTGTCCCCACCCACCTAAAACCTCATCTACTATTAACATCTCTCACCAGAGTATACTGTTTTGTTTTTGTTTTAATTGATGAACCAACCTTAACACATTATTGTCACACAAAGTCCATAGTTTACCTCTTGGTGTTGTATATTCTATGGGTTTGACAAATATATAACAGATATCTGTTATCATAGCATCATACAGAATAGTTTCCCTGCCCTAACAATCCTCTGTGTGTCATCTTATTCATCCCTTTCTCTCCCCTCCACCTTGGCAACCACTGATCTTTTTTTTTTCTCCATGGTTTTGTTTTGTTTTGTTTTTTTGTTTTGCCTTTTTCATAATATCATATGCCTTGAATCACACAGTATATAGCCTTTTCGAATTGGCTTCTTTACTTACTAATATGCACGTAAGCTCCTTCATGTATTTTCATTGTTTGATAGTAATTTATTTTTAACTAGTGGCCAGTGCACAAAATTCATGCACATTAAAAGGGAATTAATTAGAGGAAATAATTTCATATTACCATTTGCCCTTTCCCTATAATAGAAGTGTTAGAGATGAAAGAAAATTAGTAAAATGTATATTACTAAAACCTTCGTCCTGTCAGAGACTGGGACCCAGAGTGAAGTCCCTGCCCACCCACATGTGCCTCAAAATTGCCTAAGACCCAGACCCAGCCACCCCCACCTTCTAATTGGGCTAGATCCAGATCTGGCCAGTTCCACCCTTGTCAAGCCCTGCTGGGCAGGCGGCCATGGCCTGAGGTCCCCCATAAAGTTCTACCAGGCAGCGGGGGGCAGGCTCAGGTCCTCTGTCAAGCTCCACTGGGTGGGGGTGTGGCCTGAGTTTACCTGACCCAGCACTGGAGGTGCACCTTGAGGTCCCCTGTCAAGCCCTACTGGGTGGCAGACATGGCCTGAAATCCCCTGTCAAGCCCAGTTAGGCAGGAGGGCCCAGCCTGAGGTCCCCTGGCTCACTGCTGAGGTCCCCTTAGGCCATGCCCCTCGCCTCAGGTCCTATCTAATAAAGAATCCTTTATTAGATAGGACCTGAGGCGAGGGGCATGGCCTAAGGTCCTCTGTCAAGCCCCATCAGCTGGTGGGTACGGTCTGAGGTCCCCCCACCTTGTGCTGGGGCAGGGGAAGCAGCCTGAGGTCCCCTAGCCCAGCATCAGGATGGGAAACACACCTTGAGGTCCCCTGTAAAGCCCCCTGGGTGGGGGGTATGGCCTGAGGTCCCCTGTCAAGCCCCACCAGGCAGGGGGGTGCATCCTCAGGTCCCCTGACCCGGTGTTGGGATGGGGGTGCAGCCTGAGGTCCCCAGGCCTACTGCCAGGGTTGGGGGCATGGCCTGAGGTCCCCTGGCCTGGTGCAGGGACAGGGTGTAAGGTCCCTTATCAGGCCCTGCCTGGTGGGGAGCATGACCTGAGGTCCCTTGTCAGGCCCTGCCAGTGAGGGGTGAGGCTTAAAGTTCCCTGTCAAGCCCCACAGGGGTGGGGGAAGACATAGCCTCAGGTTCCTGCTAATTGCTCATTAGGGCTCCTTAAGGGATCTTGGCCTCAGCTGTGAGTGCAGCCATCTTTATGATGGAGTGATGATCAATTAGCATATTCCCTCTTTATTAGATAAGATGCTGAATAATCTTCTACTATCTGAAATTACCACAGTTTATTCATTCATTCATAAAGCTGCTTCCAGTGTTGGCAGTTACAAAGTAAGCTGCAATAAACATCCATGTTTAGGTTTTTTGTGTAATTGCTGAATTGTACAGTAAGAGCATGTTTTGTAAGAAACTGCCAAACTATCCCTCAAAGTGGCTGTGCCATCTTGCATTCCTACCAGCAGTGAGTGAGAATTCCTGTTATACATCCTCTCCAGCATTTGGTACTGTCAGTGTTTTTAGTTATTCCAATAGTTATGTAGTAGTGTTTCATGGTTGTTTTAATTTGTAATTCCCGAGTGACATATGATGCTCTTTCATATCTTATGACCATCTGTATATATTCTTTGGTGAGGTGCTTGTTAAGGTCTTTTGCCCAATTTTTAATAAGACAGTTTTTTGAAATCTAGTTCATATCCTAGTAGATTACAGGTTTAAGAAAGAAGTAAGAAGCAGATGCAGGAAGTTTACATGTATGAGCTCTGGAGGCAGATTGGATTTGAATTCCCAGAACTGCTCCTTTCCAGCTGTGTGAATTGCCTCTCTGTGTTTCCATTTCTTTATCTATACAATGGGAATAATAATCATAATAGTATCTATCTCAGAGGGTTGTTATTGAGTTACACACAATAGTACATGTCTAGTACTTAGAACAGTGATGATGTGTGTGCACTCAGCATTCCATGCAGATGAAGGAAGACTTGCTGTCTAACATCTGCTCCATTACCAATATGCCATCAAGACTCACCAGTAGTAAATGGCTGCCAGTTTTTGAGAGTCTTCTTCTAGTTTGGAATTTTAATTGTCATGCCAAACTTCTGCTGTAGGCATTACTATCTACATTTTATAACGGACCAGGACAGTTATCATGTTGGACAGCCAGGGAGACAGCATCAGGTTTTGAGTTCAGGCCTATTTAACTCTGGAGCCTAGGTTCCTAATCACAGCTAAGATCTCTTATGCTATCAACTAAAATAAGCTTATCTCTTTCTGTCAATCTGACATATACTTAGATTAACTATATGGCATTGCTGATATTTGACCATTTTTGCCCTACATTTTGTCTGGTTCATCCTAATAGTGCAAGCTTTATCTTTTAGAGAGCGAGGGATGTAGAAAGGTTTGCTTGGGACTCGTCCACAGTCATACAACTTTCAAGAGGCAGAATCTGAATGCAAACCCCATGTCCAAAACCCATATGCTTTGCTCTAAGACTCAATACTTAAAGATCACACAATTCCCTTTCCCACTGAGGAATCTAGTAATAATAACAGCAATGCTTACTATCTTTCATCTGTCTACTCTTATGAAATTACCACATGTCAATGACTCAGATGCATCTTGAGTATTAGAGATTTTCTCTTTTTAAAGAGCCAGATCTAAAGTATAGGTGAGTGACAGAAAAACGCAAATGTTGTATTGTGACAAAGAACCACTTCCTAGCAGTTTTTAGCATCCATGAGAAGGCAGAGGGGGTCACTACTAAGAGGAGCTGAATGAAGTAATCATAACAATACAGCGATGATTAGAGGAAGAACATTCCTGTATTCTTGGACTTGAGCCATGCTCCAATTAACAGCCATAGAAGTATATTAACCTTGTGACCCTAGGACTTGTTCAGAAGCGAGTTCTTTCCCCATGCTCTCTGCCTTTGTAGGTGACTAGTTTCATCCCTTAATATTCGATGTGAAATTAAATATATTAAACAGTAACCAAATCACTAACACCAGAGGTGATGCCAAGTGCTTAGAATTACCCAAACAGCTGAATTAGAACTGCTATTCCCACTTTTCCAGTTTCCAGCCCAGGAAAATGATCCTGCTCGGGATGAGGCTTAGTTGTCAGCTGTCAGCTTAACTTGGATAGCTCTGGCTTTCTGGGATAGTGGCTTACAGGGGCTCCCTTTCAGCTGCTCTTTTTTTGTGTGTGTGTAATCAGTTGTTCTCTAGAGTTTACCACCTCCTGACAGGACTTTCCAGCTGCTTCAAAAAGGAGTTCCCTCACATTTTTCTTCTCATTCCATTTTCCTGAGGAGTCATATCTACCTAGTAATCACAGTAAGATCACTAATAAGTTTAAGAGGCAAAGAAATCCTCTTAGATGTCACTAAATGCTCACTGATCCAAAATACAGCTGTGTCTCATGTGTATCTTCTCTCAATTTCCATCATCACTGAATATCTGATGAGGTAGGAGCTTTGTTTAACTCTGCATAGCTGCCACTCTGCCACTCTGTGACACACATCACAGGAGGGGCAATTCCACCCACAACTCTCAAGTGGACAGTAAATGGCCTTCAAGGCCTCTTTGTATTGGATAACACAGGTTTTTGGTGTTATTTTTAAATATTTTTATTGACTTAAAAGAGGAAGAAAGAGAAACATCAATGATGAGAGAGAATCATTCATTGGCTGCTTCCTGCATGCCCCACACTGGGGATTGAGCCCACAACCTGGTGTGTGCCCTGACCAGGAATCAAACAATGACTTTTTGGTTCATAGGTCAATGCTCAACCACTGAGCCACACTGGCCAGGCTGGATAGCATAATTTGAGTAGGTAGTTGTGTCTAATGAGATTCATTTTTCATTTGTTAACATTCCCTGCAAGATGGATTTGCATTTAACAGAATTATAATTCCATAATACTCGATTTTAATTATGGCCAGTGGCAGTTGGTACCCCAATTCACAGCCATTAACTTTTTGTTAAGGATAAATTCACATATATTTATTTCCCACTCAAAGATGGAAGCACAGTATTTAATTGAATTGACCTTGTCTGACTTAAACACAGTAACAAGGGTCCAGCTTTCATGATGTTATCATTTGCTACTTCCTAGGTCTTGAGAGACCCCCATATTGGAACTCATGGAGCCTGACCTTCTGACTTCATTCCTAATACTTGGCATAAATAGCCCCCTTAGACTTGCATCACAAGTCCTGTGGAATAAAATCAGACCACAGGAGAATACTTACAGGTAAAAAGAACATAAAGAAACTTCATTCATTCTTTTGTTCATTCAATAAATAAACTCAGACAATTAATAATAAAGGATCAAATGTGTTTAATGTCAATGGGTAATAAGAATCATGAAGAGAAATAAATACAGAAAAAGGGATAAAGAGTGTTGGGCTGAGTGTAGAGTTTGCTATTTTATGTTGTTTGGCCAGAATGATCAACTGAAAGGATGATATTGAGGGGCACTCTAAAGGAGAAGGAGAAATGTGTGAGTCATGGGTGATATTTGGTCAAAGAGTGTTCTGGACAAAAAGACAACTACCATAGTCCTAGGGCAGAAGCATGCTCATCATGTTTGGGAAAGAGAAAAGAGGCCACCATGTTGGAGTCATGTGAAAAAAAGGGTAACTTAACAGATGAGGTCAAAGAGAGAGCAAGGTCTAAATAACAGATTGTGGCCAGCATAAGAAGGAACTATGACTTGAGCTGCATGAGAAACCAATAGGGTTTTCACAGAAGAAATACATGCCATAATCACATTTCAACAGGCTCATCTTTCTGCTGTGTTGCAAATAGACTACTGGGACAAAGGCAGAATCAGGGAGACAAGTCAAGAGTTGTATTAATCAGCTAGGGCTGCCATCATAAAGTATTATAGACTGGGTGACTTAACTAACAGACATTTTATTTCTCACAATCCTGTAGGCTAGACATAGAAGATGAAGGTGTTGGAAGGTTGGTTCCTCCTGAGGCCTCTCTCATTGCCTTGAAGATAGTCATCTTCTCTGTGTGTCTCCATATGGCCTTTCTTTCGTGTGTGCACATTCCTCATATCTTCTTCTTATAAGAATAATAGTTATATTGAATTATTACCTCATTTAACTGGATTTAACCTTCTCTTTAAAGGCCCTATCTCCAAATATAGTCACACAGAGATTAGAACTTCAACATACACATTTTGGGAAGATACAAATCCATGAATAATATAATATAATATGAAGTGACTGAAATAATGCCAACAAAAGATGACCATGCTTGGACCACAACCGTACTAGTGGAGTTCATGAGAAGAAGCTGAGTCAAGCTCTTTATCTGAAGGATGAGTTAGACAGAATCATGTTTGTACCCATTTGTTTTTATTTAAATACTAATGGCTTAGTGCACAAATTCGTGCATGGGTAGGTCCAGCTGGCCTGCCCTGATTGAGGCTGATCAGGGCCAGGCCAGTAGGGAGGGCTGTGGGATGTCAGCTGGCCAACCCTACCCTATTGAGGGTGATAGGGGGTGGGGTTGGATGGGGGAGGGGCTATGGGTGGTTGGCCAGCCAACCCCACTTCCAATAGGGGCCAGGCTACCCAGGGGGAAGCCCCCAGGAGGTCATCAAGGCAACTGGTCATTCTAGTTATTCTGGTCATTCTGGCATTCTGATAGCTTGGCTTTTATATATAGAGATATATTTTTATTGATTTCAAAAAAAAGGGGAGAGGGAAAGAGATAGAAACATCAATAATGAGAGTCATTGATAGCTGCCTCCTGTATCCCCCCTTCTGGGCATCGAGCCCTGGGTACAACCCGTTCATGTATTCTGACTCGGAATTGAACTAGCAACCTCTTGATGCATGAGTTGACAGTGAACCACTGAGCCACACCAGCTGGGATGTACCTGTTTTCATGGTCATCAAGAATGAGTAGAAGACAGTAAACTGTAAACATTGCAAAGAGGATAGATAAAGGGTTAAGGGGATAATTATTTCTCTTAGAACTGCTCTGATTTTTAGTTTCTTAGAATAAGACTATAGTTTTTGACACTTTTAACAATTAATTTATATAAATTTCATTTAATTCCAAAAAATTAGAGAAGAAAGGATACTTTCAAATTCATTTTATGAGACCAGCATCACCTACACTACATGAAAACTATAGACTAATATTTTTAATGAATATAGAAGCAAAAATCCTCAACAAAATATAGCAAACAAATTTCAATAGCACATTAAAAGTATTATACACCATCACCAATAGGAATTCATTTTGTAATGCAAGAATGGTTCAACATATAAAAATCAATCAGTGTGCTACACCCCATAAACATAATGAAGAGAAAGAAAACATGATCATCAATATTGATGCAAAACAAGCCTTTGACAAAATTCAACACATTTATATGATAAAAACACTCAATAAAAGGAAATTACCTCAACACAATAAAGTTCATTTATGAAAAGTCAGATATCATAGTCAATGGTATTTAGGAAAAATTTATCCAATGAGGTGAAAGACTTATATACTGAAAACTACAAAATGTTGCTGAAAGAAATGGATACCAACTATGTAGTTAGATTCCACATAGGCTAACACCACAGACCTGTCCTCAGTTCCTAAGGAAATTACATTAATTTTTTTAATATTTTTTCTTTATTGATTACAGTATTACCCCTTTTCATTGTCCTCCCCCCCATATAGGGCTGAGGTCTAGCAAGCAACAGGTCCTTTAAGTCTGTGTGATGTGAATACATACTAATTAGGAGGCAGTTGTTGAATCAAACTTTTACTGCATGCAAGGCACTGTGGGAGTTCTCACAAAGCATAATAGATCTAAGAAAAATCATTCTGATATTCTGTAGGGTAAAAATTTCTTACGGATTCCTATAATCACAGAATATGTTTAGGTGATTTCTAACTTTCTGTCTAGCTCTATGTTCAACCTCATGATTTTATAGAAAAAGAGATTGACATGTAATTGTTTTATTGTTTAAAATATTACATATATTAGTACATATATCTCCTTTTTTCCCCCATTGAACTTCCCCCAACATCCCCTACTCCTTGTCACATGCCCTCATCCCATGCCCCAGTGTCTTGTGTCCATTGGTGTGCTTATATACATGCATACAAATACTTTGGTTGATCTATTTTTCTCCTTCCTCAACACTCCCCAACCTTCCTGCTGTAATTTGACATTCTGTTCAGTGTTTTATTGCCTCTGTATCTATCTTTTTATAAATCATGTTATAATGTTCTTTATTTTTCATAAATGAGTGAGTTCATGTGGTATTTTTCTTTTATTGCCTGGCTTATTTCATTTAACATCATGCTCTCCATGTCCATTCATGCTGCTGCAAATGGTAAGAATTCTTTTTTATAGGAGCACAGTATTCTAAGATGGCGGCATAGGTAAACACCTACACTGCTGCCTCGCACAACAATTTCAAAACAAGACAGAACAGACATCATCCAGAACCACAGGAAAGCTGGCTGAGTGTAAGTTCTACAACTAGAGGGAAAGAGAGGGGCTCACAGAGACTCAGAGGAGCTGCAAAAAGCTGAGGTACAGAGATGCGTGCACTGAGAGAGCGGGTGCCAGAGTACCTGGCTGGTTTTCTCTGGCAGGAGGGAAACGGAGACTCTCAAAGGCATTGAACCCCTTATCTTACAACACTAAATCCCAGATCCAGCCAAAACTCATACGGGGGGAGTTTGGACTGTGAAAAAGGAGAAGTGCACGGAAATTTAGGGGAGTCGCAAAAGATCAAAGGCCTGGTGGCGCTCACAGCACTGCACACAGGACAGATTGCTGATTGTGCTGCTGGCTTTCAAGAGTGGGTGGGAGACAGACCCTCCCAACTGTGCCACTTCTGACTCCACTAAGCCCCTGTTTTGGGCGAAACCTTGGGGAATCAAGTCTCCTGTGGTCCTGGTGTGCAGGGGAGCCGGAAGGGCAGTGGTCTAGAGGCATTGCAGGCACACATGCGCGTGCAAGAACCGCTCCAGCAATTACCCAATCACGTGAGACTCAGGGGCCGTGGAGGGCAGGACCGACTGAAAGGCAAGGCAGTCCCTTAAGCCCTGAGACTCCACCCATCCCAAGCTCAACAGAGAGGCTTCTGCGGTTTTGCAAGTCTGGTATCATAAGGCTGAATCCAACACAGAAGTTCTCCTGGCATAGTGAAAAAGCCGAGACAAGGGAAGAGATTACAAACAAAAGAAATGGAGGGAAAAAAACAACTGGATAGAGAGTTCAAAATCACACTTATAAGGTTTTTCAAGAATATGCTAGAAAAGTCGGATAAATTTAGTGAGACCCAAGAGGAGATGAAAAAGGACATACTAGAGACACTGACTGAAATAAAAAAATATTATACAGAGTCCTAACAGCAGACTAGAGGATGGCAAGAATCAAGTAAAAAATTTGAAATATAAAGAAGCGGAAAACATTCAACTGGAAAAGCAAGAAGAGAAAAGAATCCAAAAATGTGAAGATAATGTAAGGATCCTCTGGGACAGCTTCAAGCTTACCAACATCAGAATTGTGGGGGTGCCAGAGGGAGAGAGAGAGCAAGATACTGAAAACCTATTTAAAGAAATAATGACTGAAAACTTCCCACGTCTGGTGAAAGAAATAGACTTACAAGTCCAGGAAGCACACAGAACCCCAAATAAAAGGAATCCAAAGAGGACCACACCAAGACACATCATAATTAAAATACCAAGAGCAAAAGACAAAGAGAGAATATTAAAAGCAGCAAGAGAAAAACAATTAATTACCTACAAGGGAGCACCCATACAACTGTCAGCTGATTTCTCAACAGAAAAGATGCAGGCCAGACAGGAGTGGCAAGAAATATTCAACGTGATGAATAGCAAGAACCTACAACCAAGAATACTGTATCCAGCAAAGCTATCATTCAGAATTGAAGGGCAGATAAAGAGCTTCACAGAGAAGAAAAAGCTAAAGGAGTTCATCAACTCCAAACCAGTATTATATGAAATGCTGAAAGGGACTCTTTTAGAAGAGGAAGAAGGAAAAAATAAAAGCCAAAAAATTATGAACAACAAATATATATCTATCAACAAGTGAATCTAAAAATTAAGTGAATTAAAATTTGATCAACAGAATAAACTGGTGAATATAATAGAATCAGGAGCACAGAAAGGGAGTAGACTGATAATTCTCAGGGGGACAAAGATCATAAAGCATCAAACAGACTGTGAAATTACAGCAGGAAGATTAAAGTTAGGTGAGGTAGATAAGTGATCAATCAAAGGACTTGTATGCATGCATATAAGCATAACCAATGGTCACAGACACTGGGGGGTTGGGGTATGCCTGGGAGGGAGGGGGGCAATGGGGAGATATGTATAAAAAATTAATAAAAAGAAAAAAAATTAAAATTAAAAAAAAGAAGCACAGTATTCCATTGTGTAGCTGTACCATAGTTTTCTAATCCACTCACCTGCTGATGGGAATTTAGACTGTTTCCAAATCTTAGTTATGGTGAATTGTGCTGCTAAGAACACAGGGATAGATATATCCTTTCTGATTGGTGTTTCTAGTTTCTTCAGCTATATTCCTACAAGTAGGATTACTGGGTCAAATGGGAGCTCCATTTTTAGTTTTTTGAGGAAATTCCATACTGTTTTCCACAGTGGCTTCACCACTCTGCATTCTCATCAGCAGTACACCAAGGTTTCTTTTTCTCCGCATCTTCACCAACACTTGTCGTTTGTTGATTTGTTGATGATAGCCATTCTGACAGATGTGAGATGGTATCACATTGTCATTTTGATTTTTATCTCTCAGATAAGTAGGGACTTTGAGGATACATTCATGTGTCTCTTGGCCTTCCTTCTGTCTTCTTTCAAAAAGATTCTATTTAGGTTCATTGCCCATTTTCTTATTGGATCATTTATCTTCTGTTTATTAAGTTGTACAAGTTGCCAGTAGATGTTGGAGATTAAAACTTTATCGGTGATAACATTTGCAAATATGTTCTCCCATACAGTGAGCTTTCTTGTGGTTTTGTTAATGGTTTCTTTTGCTGTGAAAAAACTTTTTATTTTGATGTATCCCATTTGTTTATTTTCTCTTTAGATTCGATTGCTCTAGGAGTAGTATCAGTGAAGAAGTTCCGTTGGCATATGTCTGAGATTTTGCTGCCTCTGGATTCCTCTACTATTTTAATGGTGTCCGTCTTATGTTTAAGTCTTATATGCATTTTGAATTTATTTTTGTGTATGGTGTAAGTTGGTGGTCTAGTTTCATTTTTTTTGCATGTATCTGTCCAATTTTCCCAACACCATTTATTGAAGTGACTGTCTTGACTCCATTGTATGTTCATGTCTCCTTTGTCAAATATTAATTGAGCACAGATATCTGGATTTCTTATTTTATTGCATTGGTTTATATGTCTGTTCTTGTGCCAGCACCAGGCTGTTTTGAGAACACTGACTTTGTAATACAGCTTGATTTCTGGTTTTGAGATCCCACATACTTAATTCTTATTTCTCAGGATTGCTGTGGCTACTTGGGAACTTCTTTTATTCCACATGAATCTTTGGAGAGTTCTTTTAGGTACGTGAAATATGCCATTGGTATTTTAATGGGAAGTGCATTGAATCTATAGATTGCTTTAGGTAGTATGGACATTTTAATGATGTTGATTCTCTCAATCCATGAACTTAGTATGTTCTTTCATCTGCTTATGTCTTCCTCAATCTCTTTTTTCAGTGTCCTGTAGTTTTCCACATATACGTCTTATACCTCCTTAGTTAAGCTTGGTTTTTTTGGTGCGGTGGTCAATGGGATTGCTTTTTCAGTCTCTTTTTCTATAAATTCACTATTGGTTTTTAGAAATGCCATAGATTCTTGGGGGTTAATTTTATATCCTACTACATTGCCGAATTCATTTATTAAGTCCATTGGTTTTTTGATGGAGTCTTTTGGGGTTTTTTATATACAATATCACATCATCTGCAAATAAGGACAGTTTTACTTCTTCTTTTCCAGTTGGATGCCTTTTATTTCTTCTTCTTGTCTAATTGCAATGGCTAATACTTCGAGTACTATGTTGACATAGTACTAGAATTATTTTTCTTGTCTTATTCCTATTCTTAGGGGAAATGGTTTTAATTTTTGTTCATTGAGTATGATGTTAGCTGTGGGTTTAACATATACAGCTTTTGAGGAGAATCCAAGATGGCGGCATAGGGAAACACCTACACTGTTGCCTCGCACAACAATTTCAAAACTACAACTAAAAGACAGAATGGACATTATCCAGAACCACAGGAAAGCTGGCTGAGTGGAAATTCTACAACTAGAAGGAAAGAGAGGGGCTCACAGAGACCCAGAGGAACTGCAAAAAACTGAGGTACAGAAACACGCGCATGGAGAGAGCAGGTGCCAGAGAACCTGGCTGGCTTTCTCTGGCAGGAGGGAGATGGAGACTCTCAATGGCATTGAACCCCTTAACCTATGACACTAAACCCCAGATCCAGCTGAAACTCATATGGGGGGAGTTTGGACTGTGAAAAGGGAGAAGTGCATGGAAATTTAGGAAAGTCACAAAAGATCAGAAGTCTGGTGACGAGCACAGCACTGTGCGCAGAGGACCGACTGCTGATTGTGACACTGGCTTTCACGAGTGGGCAGGAGACAGACCCTCCCAACTGCGTCACTTCTACTCCACTAAACCCTGGTTTCGGGCAAAACCCTGGGAACCCAGACTCATATGGTCCCCGAGTGCAGGGGAGACGGAAAGGCAGCAGTCTAGAGGCAATGCAAGAGAGTGCACGAGCCCCCACATAGGGAACTTTCCAATGATTACCCAGTCACGTGAGTCTCAGGGGCCATAGAGGGAGGGCTTAAGGGACCACCAACCCAACTGTGGGAACACAAATCTAAGAAGCTCACAGAGTCCCAAGCAAAATGAATCACAAAAGACTGATGCCAAGGCACATTATAATTAAACTGGCAAACACCAACAACAAAGTAAGAATTTGTGGTCTTTTTTTGTTCCAGATGAATCTTTGAAGAGTTCTTTCTAGGTCTGTGAAATATGTTGTTGGTGTTTTAATGGGTGGTGCATTGAATCTATAGATTGCTTTGGGTAATATGGACACTTTAATGATGTTGATTCTCCCAATCCATGAGCATGGTATGCTCTTCCATCTGTTTACATCTTCCTCTATCTCTTTATTCAGTGTCCTATAGTTTTCTACAAATAAGTCTTTTACCTCCTTAGTTGGGTTTATTCCTAGGTATCTTAATTTTTTTTTTGGTACAATGGTAAATGGGATTGCTTTTTTAGTTTCTCTTTCTGTAATTTCACTATAAGTGTATAGAAATGCCACAGATTTCTTGGCATTAATTTTGTATCCTGCTACATAGCCAAATTCATTTATTAAGTCAATTAGTTTGGGGATGGAGTCCTTCGGGTTTTTTATGTACAGTATCATGTCATCTGCAAATAAGGACAGCTTTAGTTCTTCTTTTCCAATTGGATGCCTTTTATTTCTTCTTCTTATCTAATTTCAATGGCTAATATTTCCAGTACTATGTCAAACAGGAGAGTGTGAGTGGACATCCTGTCTTGTTCCTGTTCTTAGGAGAAATGGCTTTAGTTTTTGCCCAATGAGTATGCTGTTAGCTGTGGGTTTATCATATATGGCTTTTATGATGTTGAGGTATGATCCTTCTATTCCCACTTTGCTGAGAGTTTTTATCAAGAAAGGGTGTTTGATTTTGTCAAATGATTTTCTGCATCAATTGATATGACTATGTGATTTTTATCTCTCAATTTGTTTATGTGATGTATTATGTTTATTGATTTGCGGATATTGTACCATCTTTGCATTCCTGGTATGAATCCTACTTGGTCATGGTGTATGATCTTTCTGATGTACTGCTAGATCCGATTTGCTAGAATTTTGTTGAGGATTTTGGCATCTATGTTCATGAGAGGTATTGGCCTATAATTCTCTTTCATTGTGTTGTCTTTATCTGGTTTTGGTATTAGGGTGATGCTGGAAGTATTCCTTCTTCTTGAATATTTTTGAATAGTCTGAGGAGGATAGGTTTTAATTCTTCCTTGAATGTTTGGTAAAACTCCCCTGTGTAGCCATCTGGTCCTGGGCTTTAGTTTGCTGGAAGCTTTTTTCAATTTCTTCCATAGTTATTGGACTATTGAGCTGTTTAGATTCTTTCTGATTGAGTTTTGAAAGGTTACATTCTTTCTAGGAATATGTCCATTTCTTGCAGGTTGTCCAATATGTTGGAATAGAGTTGTTCATAGTATTTTTTAACAATCCTTTGTATTTTGGCAGGGTCTGTTGTTATTTCTCCTCTTTCATTTCTGATTTTGTTTATTTGGGTTTTCTCTGTTTGCTTCTTGGTGAACCTGGCTAGAGGTCCATCAATCTTGTTTATCCTTTCAAAGAATCAGCTCTTGGTGTTGTTGATCTTTTGAATTGTTTCTTTGGTCTCCATGTTGTTTATCTCTGCTCTGATATTTACTATTTCCTTCCTTCTGCTTACACTGGTCTTTTCTTGTTGCTCTCTTTCTAGCTCTTTGAGTTGTAGGGTTAGGTAATTTATTACCATTGTTTCCTGTTTTTTTTTTTGCAGTAGGCTTGTAGAGCTATGAACTTCCCTCTCAAGCCTGCTTTCATCGTGTCCCATAAATTTTGTATTGTTATGTTGTCATTGTCATTTGTTGCCACTATGTTTTTTATTTATTCCTTGTTTAATAGCATGCTGTTTAGTCTCCATGTGTTTGATTTCTTTCTATTGGTTTTATTATAGTTGATTTCCAGTTTTATGCCACTGTGGACTGAGAAAATGCTTGATATGATATCTATCTTCTTGAATTTGAAGAGACTTTTCTTATGACCCAACATATGGTCTATCTTTGAAAATGATCTGTGTGCACTGGAGAAGAATGTGTCTTCTGTGGCTTTGGGATGAAATGTTCTGAAGATGTCAATTAATTCTATCTGGTCTAGTGAGTCATTTAGGATTGATGTTTCTTTGCTGATTTTTTGTTTAGAGGATTTGTCCAGTGGTGACAGTGGGGTATTAAAGTCTCCTACTATGATTGTATTGCTGTCAATCTCTCCCTTAATATCCTCCAGGAGTTTTTTTATGTATTTAGGTGCTCCTATATTGGGTGCATATATGTTTACCAGAGTTATTTCTTCCTGTTGGATTGTTCCTTTTAGTATTTATGAAGTGGCCTTCTTTATCTCTGAGATCTAATTTTTCAGATATAAGTATTGCAACCCCAGCTTTTTTTTTCATTTCCATTTGCCTGAAATATCATCTTCCACCCCTTTACCCTCAATCTGTGTGCATCTCTTTTCCTGGGGTGGGTTTCTTATAGACAGCAGATATATGGATCATGTTTTCTTATTCAATATGTTACCCTATGTCTTTTAACTGGAGCATTTAATCCATTTACATTTAAAGTTATTATTGATAGGTACTTATCTGTTGCCATTTTTAGTCTTTACCCTGAGCTCCTTCTTTGCTTTCTATTTCTTTTTATTACAGCACACCCTTTCTTGCATTGCTGGTTTGGTGGTAATATATTCCCTTAGTCCTTTTTTGTGTGAAGCTTTTGATTTCACCTTCAATTTTGATTGAGAATCTTACAGGGTACAGTATTCTTGGATTCAGACCCTTCCTTTGCATGACTTTGTATATTTCATTCCATTCCCTTCTGGCCTGATGAGTTTCTGTTGAGAAATCAGCTCCTAGTCTTATGGGGGTTCCTTTGTAGGTAACTTTCTGTTTCTCTTTGGCCACTTTTAAGATTCTTACTTTGTCATTGGTGTTTGCCAATTTAATTATAATGTGCCTTGGTGTCAGTTTTTGGGGGGTTCATTTTGCTTGGGACTCTCTGAGCTTCTTGGATTAGTGTGGGTTTTTTTTCTTTTCTATATTAGGGAAGTATTTTTGTCATTATTTCTTCAAAAAGGTTTTCTATTTCTTGCTCAGCTTCTGCTCTTTTTGGAACCCCAATTATGCAGATATTGTTTTGTTTCGTGTTATCCCAAAGTTTCCTTGGGCTCTCCTCTTGCTTTTAAATGTGTTTTTTTTCTAGAAGCTGCTATACTTGGGTATTTTTTTCCTAACTTGTCTTCTAGCTCATTGATGTGGTCCTCTGCTTCTTCTAGTCTACTTTTGTTGCTTTCTATTGAGTTCTTTATAGCAGTGATGTCATTTCTCATTTCTTCTTGATTATTCTGCATTTCTTCTTGCTTCTTCTTCATTTCCTCTTGGCTCTTACTCACATTGTCGATTTTGTCTTCCATTCTTTTCATCCACCTTATGATCATTCCTCTGAACTCTTTCTCTGGCAGGCTTATTTCTCTTTCTATTTTGTTTACTTCCTTTTCTGGTGATACCTGCCTTTCTGTCATATGTGGGCTGTTTCTTCATCTGCCCATGGTATTTCTTGTCCAAGTGTCTGTTTATGTAGTTCTCTCTCCTATGTTGATTCAAAGGCACAAACTACAACATAATCAGGTACAACACACAAGGCACTTTCTGTGTGCCATGTGGAGCTCCTCTGAGTTCGTGTGTCTGCACTGATTGGAGAGTGGTGTTCTGGGTCCCCTGGCTGTTTGGTGGGTGCTGCAGCTGCAGTTTTCAAACTGCCTCAGACATCTACTTCCCTCTGCAAGATGGCGCGGTCTCTACGTTCACGCTGGTGACTCTATTATCAGTAAAGTTTATAATAAAATCTTTACATAAACATTTTTTTCTCAGAGAGCTGATTACTAGACATTTACCAGCACTCCCTGATCACACTAGTGCTGTGTTGTGAAATGAGATTGGATCTAATACTGACTCATTAGCCTTTCAATGGGGTCTGTCTTCTCTCTCTGAGATTCAGAGACTACTATTCTATAGAAAATATAAATAATGATGGACACAAATGTGGCTACATTTTCTGGTTTTGAGAGACACCAAACTTCCTGGCTACTGTATCCTAAATCACCTTTCTCTACTACCTTCTCCTACACCGTTCAAATTAATGTTCCTATAGCTCAAATGTAACTAACATGATGATGGTATCCCCAGTACTTCTGCCAGAAGCAGGGAAGGACAGTGCTGTGACCCCAGAGCTGGTAGACTTACTGATCATCATAAACAAGGCTGGAAATATGGTCACGCCTATTTAAACAGTTCACTTTGGTACATTTCTGAATACAAGCCCCACATCATCATTCCCTTCATTAACCTTCTCCCCCACTTCATAGTGTTCATCTTTTTTGTTTACTTTATTGCCTATTTTCTCCTCACTAAAATTTAAGGTCTATAAGGGCAGTAACTTTTACTCTCTTTACTTGCAGGCAATCTCCTGTGCCTAGAAAGTGTCTGGTACTCAACAAATAGGCACTCAGTAATCACTGTCCCTGTAGAAAGTAAAACTTGAAGTTCATGAACTCTAGTGTCCCATTCCTCACTGAGCATACACTCTGCTAGTGCACAAAATACCTATATATATTTTTTGCATCTGAACACAGCACACATACTGAGAGTGAGAACCAGCTTGCTGGGAACTACTCAGAGATGCTTGTCTATCCCTTGCAAGTCTACGTTGGGACCACAGGAAAAAGTATTGAGCTTGGCAGGTTCAAAGGCATCATTGTCTCCAGGAAGATTCTCGCTGCAGAGAGCACTTTGATTGCAAAACTCTTTAAAAATTTGTTTTTGAAAAAAGGATAGTGGGATTTTAAAACTCAACCATTGTTCTTTGGGCACTCTGTATCAAAACCAAGGCTCTTCCCTATTTGTTTTCCTGTGGTGGTTTCAAGTCAGCAGATCCATTTCATCACTGCCATTCAAGAAAGTGCCATTGGTCAGAAGAGCAATCATCTCTTTTTTCTTGCTATTGAGCCCATTGAGCATATACCCTACTAGTGTGCAAATGACAAATAATATTGACCATATTTATTTCTACACTTGGAATCCAACAACTAGACATAATTACAGTGAGCAGTTTTTGAAAATATGTGGGCGTCAAATAATTAAATTTTATATATAAAAATTCTGAAGAAAGAAAGATGTTGAATTTCTAAATTTATTTATATCAGATTAAAGGGGAAATTGACATGTTATTATAGTAGCTAAAAACAGCCCATTTATTAGCAGTCATAAAGCCTTTGAATTTGAGCCAAAGCAATTGTACAAAAGTCACCCCTGTTCATCTTCCTTCAGGACCTAGGATTTATTTCCTTCAAGCTGAAGAATGTTATAATGACACTTTTAACAGCAAACAGATGAGCAGTTGAATCCTATTCAAACTGAACTATTACTAGTAACTACTAAATCTTTTAAACAGTGAATTATATCACAATAACAATAGCCTTTCTAGAAATTGGCCAATTTGTTTTAGATTTTAGAGGCCATATGCAAAATTAAGCAAGAAAATTATCATTAGGGAGACCCAACACGACCATAAGGTCTTTCTAGGAGTCTCTCCCCAGCATTCGGTTTGTCTCCTTGTTTCAGCACTTCACACGGGAACAAAAATTCCTACACCTTCCCCATTTCCCACCAGGAAATAGGTGCTCTCTGCTTCTCCAGGTGACAGCTAGCAAATGTGATCTCTGAATATAAACTAACAAAAATTGCATTTTGATATTAACCCTCCTAAAGCCACACTGTGGTGTTTTAAAGGCAACTGCTCCAGAGTGACTAAGCAACCCAAGGAAAGCTCTTTGATAGCAGAATTCTTAACATTTGATTGAGTTGTAAGAGATTGGGGACTCTAGCTCCACCCAAAGCTGGGCAGTGTTGAATAACAGACCAGCTCTGTTCTGATTAAGGCTTGAAGTCTTGACTGAGGGGCAGAGAGGGCTGGAGAAGTTAAAGAGGACAATGGCTTTTCAATTTTCTGCTGAAATTCATTTAAAAGAATCTAACCAACCCCCCACTCCACCCATAAAAGCATTTCCTATTCCAGTAGTTCCTTGGAATAGACCAGATGGAGATGAAACTGTCCCTTCTAAATATTAGATCAGCCATTATTTTGTGGAAAGTAGACAACTAGACAGCCTTGTTTTCAATGACTGTAAATTTTCCCAAACACATTCTCAGAGCAATTTCCAAGTTCAATAGGTTTGCAGCTTCCTTTTTTTAAATACATGCACTGTGGCAAATGGTAGTAGTCTGCTTTTCATAATTCTTGATCAATAGACTGAACAAAAGATCAGTCGTTTTGGCCTGCAGGCTTCTAAGACATGGATTGTTAGCAAGTACATGGCACAAAGTTGGTTCAGCCTCAATTAACAGTAGCCTTTTTTTTTTCAGATGAATATAGATAAGGCAGTAGAGGGCAAGATGGACTCAAACATTGCCTTTGCAGTGGTCACTCCGCTTCTGCGCAGCCTGCAACAGCAAGGTGAAGCCTATGTCTAGTGATATTCACAGCAAACTCTGCCTCGACTTGTTATCCGTTGAAATATATGTTCTAAGAGAGATTCTAAAGTATATTCTTGAACTAAAAAAAAATATATGAATTTATTTCCATCTTACCAACTTCTTTTTCCTTAAGCAAATAACCAGAACTTCCCACTTGCTTTGCATATTAATTCCTTGCTCTGCCTTTTCTTTTAACTCTCAGATTAAAAGTGGACCTAGGCAAATGAAGGTGATTTCATGCTAGAGGCTCAGATGGCTATTGGTTAGAACTGTCTCTAACAGCTGTCAAGGAAAGAAGACAGGCCGCTCATGCAAAGCAACTACTGAAGCCAAAGTTGACAGGTCCGTTAAACTATCTGGATTAGCCACAAATTAAACATTTTGGTGGATAGAGAAAACCTCCTTAACAAAATATGTAAATAGGATAAAATGTTTTAATAAAATATTTGGTTGCCGAGACCGGTTTGCCTTAGCGGATAGAGCGTCGGCTTGCGGACTGAAAGGTCCCAGGTTTGATTCCATTTAGGGGCATGTACCTTGCTTTCGGGCACATCTCCACTGTGGGGCATGCAGGAGGCGGCTGATCGATGTCTCTCTCTCATCGATGTTTCCGACTTTCTATCTCTCTCCCTTCCTCTCTGTAAAAAATCAATAAAATATATTTTAAAAAATTTGGTTGAACAGACCAATTTCTTTTTATTATAAAAATTTTGATTACAGTTGATATACAATATTATATTAGTTTTAGGTGTATAGCATAGTGGTTACACATTTGTATAATTTACATCAGTCTAGTACTCCTGACACCCTTCATAGTTATTACAATACTAGAAGCCTGGTGCACAAAATTTGTGCCCAGAGGGGGGTTCCTCAGCCTGACCTGCACTGTCTCCAATCTGGGACCCCTCGGGGGATGTCTGACTGCCAGTTTAGGCCCGATACCACATGGATCAGGCCTAAACCATGAGTCGGACATCCCTTGCGGAATCTGGGATGATTGACTCCTAACCACTCACTCACCTTGCCCCCCTCTGGTCTGATCGCCTCTAACCTCTATGCCTGCCTGCCTGATCATCCCTAACTGCCCTCCCCTGCCAATCTGATCTCACCCCCATCTGCCCTCCTCTGTTGGCCTGATCTTGTTCCCAACTGCCTTTCACTTCAGGGATGATCTAGCCCCAAACTGTCCTGCCCTGCCAGCCTGGTCACCCCCAACTATCCTCCCCTGCTGGCCTGATCACCCCTAACTTCCTCTGTCTCAGCCTCCACCACTATGGCTTTGTCTGGAAGGAAGTCAGACCTCTGGAAGATGGCTGGTTGACCCTGTCTAATTAGCATATTACCCTTTTATTAGAATAGATAAATTACATTGAGAAACCAAGATGGCGGCATAGGTGAACACCTAAACTGCTGCCTCACACAATTTCAAAACTACAGCTAAAAGACAGAATGGACATCATCCAGAACCACAGGAAAGCTGGCTAAGTGGAAATTCTACAACTAGAAGGAAAAAGAGGGGCTCACAGAGACTCAGAAGAGCTGCAAAAAGCTGAGGTATGGAGACATGCATGTGGAGAGGACGGGCAGTGAAGTGCATGGCTGGCTTCCTCTAGCGGGAGGGAGATGGGAACTCTCAAATGCACTGAACCCCAGTTCCAGGAGAGACTCATATGGGAGGAGTTTGGACTGTCATGGAAAGGGAGGAGTGCACGGAAACAGGGGAGCCGTGAAAGGCAGAGGTCTGGAGGCGCACGAGCATGGGTGTGCACACAGAGTGCTGACTGCTGATTGTGCTGCTGGCTTTCTCTAGCAGGAGGGAGACAGAACCTCCCAACTGAGCTGAAATCCAGTTCCAACTGCACTGAAATCCAGTTCTGACTGCCCTGAACCCCAGTTTCAGGTGAAACCCCAAGGACCCAGACTCATACGGGTCCCTAGGGTGCACAGAAACTCAGGGGAGCTGAAAAGGCAGAGGTCTGGAGGCATGCAAGTGCGAGTGCACAGAGAGGGTTGCAGTGATTACCAAGGGACACTGAGACCCAGGGGCCGTGTATGACAGGGCTGATGGGAAGCCAAGGCTGTCTGCTTAGCCCTGAGACTCCACCACATCCAAGCCCAGCACAGAGGCTTTTGCAATTCTGCAAGTGTTGTATCCTAAGGCTGACTCCAGGACACAAGTTCTCCTGGCATAGACACAGCTGATCCTCACAACCAATTGGCTTGGAGGTCAATTCTCCCTAGTGATACCAACAACAATCAAGACTTAACTACAACAAGGCTGTACACACAGTCCACAAAGGGGTGCACCAAGAGAGTCCACCTCAGGTAACTGGGGAGGCAGAGCTACTGGGCCCTATAGGACACCTAGCACACAAAGCTACTCTACCAACTCAGGGAAGCAGCGAAAATGCAGACACAAAGGAACAGATCAGAAATGAAAAAAAAAATGGAGGAAAACAAACATCTGGATATAGAGTTATAAGGTTTTTCAAGAATTTCCTAGAAAAAAACAGCTAAATTTAGCAAGACCCAAGAGGTGATGAAAAAGGACCAACTAGAGATGAAAAAGTACCAACTAGAAATTAAACATACACTGACTGAAATAAAAAATATTATACAGAGACCTAACAGCAGACTAGAGGAATGCAAGAACCAAGTCTAAGATTTGAAATACAAATTTAGTTTCTCTTCTGTGAGTACATTATTGGTCTACAAAAATGCCATAGATTTTTGGGTGTTAATTTTATATCCTGCTACATTGCCAAATTCATTTATTCAATCTACTAGTTTCTTTATGTTTTCTATGTGCAATATCATGTCATCAGGAAATAATGACAATTTTACTTCTATTCCAATGTGTGTCTTTTATTCTTTTTATCTGAACAACTTCTTCTCCTCCTCCTCCTCCTCCTCCTCCTCCTCCTCCTTCTTCTTCTTCTTCTTCTTCTTCTTCTTCTTCTTCTTCTTCTTCTTCTTCTTCTTGTTTGATTGATATGACTAGCACTTCCAGTACTATGTCAAACAGGAGTGGTGAAAGTGAGAATCTCTGTCTTGTTCCTGTTCTTAGGGGAAATGGTTTTAGTTTTTTCTAATTGAGTATGATGTTGGCTGTAGTTTTATCATATACTAGTAAGGCTTTTATTATATTGAGGTATGATCCCTCCATTCCCACTTTGCTGAGAGTTTTTATCAAGAAAGTGTGCTGAGCCGAGACCCGTTTGGTTCAGTGGATAGAACGTCAGCTTGTGGACTGAAAGGTCCCAGGTTTGATTCCAGTTGGGAGAATGTACCTTCCTTGTGGGCACATCTCCACTGTGGAGCATGCAGGAGGCGGCTGATCGATGTCTCTCTCTGATCGATGTTTCTGACTTTCTATCTCTCTCCCTTCCTCTCTGTAAAAAAATCAATAAAATATATTTAAAAAAGAAAGTGTGTTGGATTTTGTCAAATGCTTTTTCTGCATCAATTGATATGATCATGTGATTTTTGTCTTTCAATTTGTTTATGTGATGTATAGGTTTATTGATTTGTGATTATTGTACCAGCTTTGCATCCCTAAAATAAATCCCACTTGGTCATGGTGTATGATCTTTCTAATGTATTGTTGAATGCAATTTGCTAATATTTTGTTGAGGATGTTAGCAACTATGTTCATCAGGGATATTGGCCTGTAATTCTCTTTCTTTGTAACATCTTTTTCTGGTTTCAGCATTAGGGTAATGCTGGCTTCATAAAAAGAGCTTGGAAGTGTTCCTTTGTTTTGAATGTTGGGAATAGTCTGAGGAGGGTAGGTTTTAGTTCTTCTTTGAATGTTTGATAAAACTCCCCTTTGAGGCCATCTGGACAAGGGCTTTTGTTCACCAGAAGTTTATTGATTACTGCTTCAATTTCCTCCATAGTTATTGGCCTATTTAAATTTTATGTTTTTTCTGATTGAGTTTTGGAAGATTGTATTTTTCTAGGAATATGTCCATTTCATCTAGGCTGTCTAGTTTGTTGGAATAGAGTTGTTCATAGTATTTTTTTATAGTCTTTTTTATTTCTGTGGGGTCAGTTGTAACTTCATCTCTTTCATTTTTGATTTTGTTTATTTGGGTCCCCTCTCTTTGCTTCTTGTTGAACTTGGCTAGAGGTTCATCAATCTTGTGTATCCTCTTAAAGAACCAGCTCTTGGTTTTCTTGATCTTTTAAATTGTATTTTGTTTTGTTTCGTTTTGCAATCTATGTCATTTATTTCCACTTGATATTCATTATTTCCTCCCTTCTACTTAATCTGGGCTTTTCTTGTTGCTCTCTTTCTAATTCATTAAGTTGTAGGGTCAGATAATTTATTACTATTTTTTGTTGTTGTTTTTGGGTTTTGTTTTGTTTTGAGGTAGGCCTATAGTGCTATGAACTTCTCTCTCAGGAGTGCTTTCAGTGTGTCCCATAGATTTTGGAATGTTGTGTTGTCATTGTCATTTGTTTCTAGGATGTTTTTTTATTTCTTCTTTGATGTCTTTTGTATCTATACCCACAGCTGGCACTGGAGCTTCTGCTCACACCCACTGCTGGTGCCAGCATCAATCTCGATCCCTTAGCTCCATCAGTGGGTGCGAGTGGTAGCTGTCAGCCCCAATCACCCCTGAGGGCTTCTCCACCTTCCCCTGTTCCTGAGGGGTAATCGGGCAGCAGCTACCTGTCACATCCCACTAATGGTGCTAGCCCCACTCTTACTCACTGCTGGCATCAGCTCCAATTGCTCTGTGCTGTCAGAAGGTGTGAGCAGGACCAGTGCTGTCAGCCATGGGAGTGGCAATAGGAGAAGCAGGCTGCTGGCAGACAGGGGGCCAGGGACCATGGCAGGAGGCACTGGGCAGGGATTCAGAAGATAGGTCAAGACCCACCCTTGTGCCCACCGCAGCCTCACAGTCCACAGTTCCTTTCAAGGTGCACAAATTCATGCACTGGGCCCTTAGTTAATATAATATGATGTCCTGCCCTGGCCAGTATGACCCAGTTGGTTGGAGTGGTGCCCCATACACCAAAATGTTGTGGGTTCAATTTCTGGTCAGGGCACATACCCCAGTGAGGGCACTTATAGGAAGCAAATGATCAATGTTTTTTTGTGTTTCTTTTTAATTGATTAAGGTATTACATGTGTACATATCTTCCCATTGCCCTCCCCCTACCCTACTCCCATACATGCCCTCACTCTCCAGTGTCTTATATCCATTGGTTATGTTTATATGCATGCATACAAGTCCTTATCTTCCCCACAAGCATATAGAATTGCAAACAAGATGAACACTAAAAGTGATCCATGTTTTTATCACATTGATAATTCTTTCTCTCTCTCTCCCTTTCTCTCTCAAAAAAATCAATTAAAATTTTTCCTTAAAAATTATGTATATATATATATACATATACACACACACACACACACACACACACACACACACACATATATATGCACACACACACATATATATACATATACATATATATATATCCTATCTAATAAAAGAGTAACATGCAAATTGACCAGCACTCCAGGACACAAGATGGCCATCCCCATGTGGACACAAAATGGCTGCCACAAGATGGCTGGCAGGGGAGGGCAGTTAGGGGCAATCGGGTCAGCTGGGGAGCAGTTAGGCATCAATCAGGCTGGCATTAGAGTGGTTAGGGGGTGATCAGGCTGGCAGAAAGAAGCAGTTAAGGGCAATCAGGCAAAGGCAGATGAGTGTTTGGGAGCCAGCAGTCCTGGATTGCGAGAGGGATGTCCAACTGCCCATTTAGGCCTGATCCCACCGGGCCTAAACAGGTGGTCGGACATCCCTCAATGGGTCCCAGATTGGAGAGAGTGCAGGCCGGGCTGAGGGACATGCCCTACCTCCCATGCATGAATTTCATGCACTGGGCGTCTAATATATATATATATATGATCCTGATGGGACCTTGGAACAGAAAAAAATGACATTATGTAGTTTAAAAATAAGGAAATCTGAATGAAGTGTGGATTTCAGTTAATAATAATGTATCAATGTCGGTTCATGACTTGTGAAAATATACTAATGTTAATAATAGAGGAACCTAGGAATAGAATACAGTGGTACCTCGAGATACGAGTGCCCGAACATACAAAATTTTTGAGATACGAGCCATCGAGCGAGCAATTTTTGCTTTGAAATACAAGCAACATTTGAGATAGGAGTAATCTCACAGATCAGCCGGCTGCACATGACCCACCAGTTTACCGCAACTCGAGTGTCTCATAGTTTCCCACGCCTCAAGGTTATAAAACGAATTAAACTCGTATCTCGAGGTACCACTGTATATGCAACTATGTACTATTGTTGCAATACTTCTGTAAATCTAGAACTTTCTAAATAAAATGTTTGTTGAGAAAACAAGGAGATTTGAAATGCTGTCATAAAAGGAAACTAATCAAAAAATGCCAGAATAACTCAGGACCTGCATATCCAAATTCTGGGGTTATTATTCTTCTTTAAATTTTTATAGAAAAGCTAATTTGAAGATGCCTCAAGAGTTTCCTGTGAGCTTGTAAAAATAGAACTGAAACTTCAAAACATCAAGTGAATTAAAAAGCAAAAGAGTAATTTCATTGCTCATTAATTCTGAATGCACAAGTTATTTAGTAATGATGGAAATTTTTATATAAATTTATTCCTACCAACAATGTTCCTTTATTTAAATTACTAGAGGTCTGGTGCATGAAATTCATAAATGGGGGGGGGGCAAGTCTCTCAGCCCACCTTCTCCAATATGGGACCCATTGAAGGATGTCCAACTGTCTGGTTAGGCCAATCCCACCAGACATCCTTCTCACAATCCAGAACTGCTGGATTCCAACAACTTGTCTGTCTGCCTACCTGATTTCCCCTAACTGCTTCTGCCTAGCAGCCTGATCAATGCCTAACTGATCCCCTGCCAGTCAAATTGACCCTAACTGCTCTTCTCTGCTGGCCTGGTCACCCCTAACTTCTTTACCCTGCAGGCCTGGTACCCCCCTAACTGCCTTCCCCTGCAGGCCTGGGTCCCCCCCCACCACCACCACCACCAATTGTTCTCCCCTGCAGGCCTAGTCGCTCCCAACAGCCTTCCTCTGCTGGCCTGGTCACCCCTAACTGCCCTCCCTTGCAGGCCTGGTCCTTTCCATTTTGTGATGGCCATCTTGTGGTGGCCATCTTGTGTCCACATGGGACCAGCCATCTTGTGTGTTGGAGTGATGGTCAATTTGCTATTGCCTCTTTATTATATATGATTGTCACTATATTAAATGGAAATGTGTGTGATTTAAATAGATGAGATATAGCTATTTATAATAATAAAAGCATAATATGCTAATTAGACTGGACAGTGAACAACCTTTCAAACATCATTCCAGATGTTCTGGATGAAGCTGCAGCAGCCGGGGCTGAGGCAGAAGCAAGTGGCTTGGGGCAATCAGGCAGACAGGCATAAGGGTTAGGCGTAATCAGCAGGTAGGCAGAAGGGTTGAGGGTGATCAGGCAGGTAGGCAAGAGAGCAGTTAAGAGCCAGCAGTCCTAGATTGCGAGAAGGATGTCCAACTGCCAGTTTAGGCCCAATTCCACAGCCCTGCAGCATGAACATGTGGTTGGATCACCCCCTAACCATTCCAATAAACTAGCAGTTGGACATCCTCTGAAGGGTCCTGGATTGTGAGAGGATGCAGGCCAGGCTGAGGGACTCCCCTCACTATGTACAAATTTTGTATACCTGTCCTCTAGTATTTTAATGAATGCGATCATAGTACAAAGGCTTTTTTACTCATGGACAGCTTTTAAAAACTTGGACTAGAAATTAATCCTAACACTAAAATGAGGCCCGTGCAGATATGCTTTCTCACATGGAACATATACACACATTCTGTATCTCCATTAGATAATCATTAAAAAAACCAAAATTTTTATCATCTCACTCTCCCTCCAGCTCACTAGGCTTAGTCAGACTGAGATTTACATATTTCTAAATGCTTATAGTATTGCATGTCAAGAAATTAAAGGAATATTATTTTTAACCTACCTGGGAAAGGTAAAATATCTTGGAACTTAAAAATTCCATTCAGTAAAAGCATAATGGAGAAACAACTTTATAGAAATTCTAGTTTAAAAAATGCATTTGAAGGCAAAGTCAGTCTTTAGCTGTTGGCCAAGCCCTGTCGAAAATAGAATCAGCTAAAGTAAAAATTCTGAAAATCTTTGAATAAGAGAAGAAATCATAGATGAGAAAGAACAGCTTTTATTTAATCCCTCTGTGTTGAGCATGTTAGGTTCATTATCTCACAAGAAATATATAGTAGGTACATTTACACCTTAGGAAACAATCTTACATAGATTAAGTTGACCAAGTCAACAACTCATGAGAGACAAAGCCAATCATCAAACCTGTGTCCATCTGAACCCAGTCTCTGAAACTGAAAGCAGGAGCATTATTGCTTTGCTGATATTCACATGCAATGGCCTGAGTGTGGGTACTTGATAATCTTTATTCAATGAGAAGAATTTTTGCATCTGTTGAAAAAGTACTTTGCCTATCAAGGGCTTTGGGAAATCTTATTTTTATTTTATTTTATTTTATTTTATTTTATTTTATTTTATTTTATTTTATTTTATTTTATTTTTGCTGCCCATGTAGATGATGTCAACATGCACTGAAAACTAAACAAAAGTCTGCATTTTCACTTTTGCCACCTCTACTTCTTCTGGCCTAAAACTCATGCTCAGAAGTCTATAGTGGATCTGAACAAGGTTGAGACTCCTACTCTCTGATTGTTATTGCAAGGCAGTGAGCAAGACATAGTTGGTAATTACCTCTCAGGTAATTGCACTAGGTCTGTGTATGCCTCACAAATCTGGCCACAAGCCATGTATCTCTGTGTGAAATGGAGAATCTTTGCCTGCATGATTCCTGTCACCCCAAAGGGGATGTTTGGAAAATAACTGGATGAACCATGCCAAGGTTTTGTTTTGTGATCACACAGATACTAAAAGGGATTGATATTTACATGTTTGGACTAAACCTACAGATATTAGATTGTATAATTGTATTTTCCATTGTATTTCATTGTATTTCTGAAGGATGTTACCCATAACTATGTAAAATGGAAAGTACCCAGACAAAAGCAAAGAGGAAAGGAGAGGGAGGGGGGAGAAAAGAGTGGAGAGAGGAGGAACAAGAACCTGTGGCTTTCCATGAAGCCCTTGTGCTCTGTTGGAATTATTTAAACCAAATGCATAGACTATTGCAACAAATTTAAGTAATATATTAAAGAGCTGAAAAAGTATTTATATATACCCAGAGTCCTATAACAAGAGACAAAAGGCAACTTGGAGCTTTGGGGTCTGTGGACTGTAATTTAAGACTTCCTCTGGATACAAAGTGCTTCGTGTTTCTTGAAGAAAGATGCTATATAAACATTCATTATATTTTTTTTATTACTTCTTTTCATTTAAGGTTGAAGTCATCAGTTACTTTAATAGCCTGTTTCAGAAAGTTTTAAGGAATGAGCACAGACATACATCAAGAGAGCATATTTGAAAGAGTGAACTGGAGTCAGCCTCAGAGTCCAGAGCTGACAGGAGTCCTCAGAGACTGCCTGCCTCTGCATAACCAGCTCCAATTGGAATATGGCAGACAGCATGGCTTACCACAGTGCCCTGGAATTTCTGGCCTTACAGAAAGAAGCTGCCAGGGTCAATTCCTGCACTGATGAAGTAGATCCAGGCAGGCCCAGGCTGGACGAGTCAAGGATGGCCTTCATCAAAAGTCAGGCAGCCTCTGGCTCTTCCTGCCTCTTTTGTCAGTAAGAATATTTTTTGTGACCTTACATTAATTTTAGATATTTTGTATAAGCCTTTTCCTGAAGAAGGTGATTCCAAAGCAAAAAAATGTCAGTGGTCTCTGCAGGAGATACCAGAGCAGTTTTTGGCTGCAGCCTTAAGCAGTCAAGCTTCCTCCTTGGGGGTCAGAATGGGTATATGAATAAAGGAGTCCTGAGCCAGACTGCTTGCAGCAGGCCTTCTGGAAGTGTTTTCAGCAGGCCCATGGCAGAGCACTGGGAGGAAATTGGTAATTTTATGTTTTTCCTATAGGTAAGTCCCAAGGAGACCATTGAGACGGTTAGAACCCTACAGATTGTTTCTCCACAAGGTGTTATAACCCCCCAGAGTGGAAACTTTCCGTGTTCCTAAGGAATCTTTTCTAGGTACCAAGTAGATGAAGGGTATAAAAGTTGAGTTTTCTCCAAATAAACTAAGTGTCCCAACTAATTTGTCTTTAAAGCCATCCGTTAATACTCAAACCACTACTTTTAAAACATACTGCTATCATGTTATTTTTCCTTAAGGTTTATAAACACAGCATTCAAGACATTTCTTTTTCTTGTAGTGAGGCAGGATAATAAGAAGCTAGGAAAATTCCTGAGCAAGTGGAATGGGGAAACTGAGATATGAAAATTAAATAAGTCCAAACAATTTGAAACAACTTACAGCCAGCTTATAAAAAGCAAGACCTTATCTTCTCCAACCAAGAATGCTTGAGAGCAAGTGGTTTATACCTTCTCCCCAACCAGAGAATACATCATTTAAATCACTTGACCTGGGAAAATAGAGGATAGAAATCAAAGTACTGTAATGCCATTTGTGCCAGCTAAAACCAAGGACAGATGAAGTCAGGAAACAAATAACAAAAAAAAAAAACACACACATTAAAGCCAGACAGACAAGATAAAAATAAAACAGTAAAGCAGACCAAAAAATAATCTCAGTCTCCCCTACATGCTCATTGTGAGCATCAGCATATTAAAAATGTACCTGAAAAGCTGGTAAATATTCTACTGAAACCCTCCCCTAACATTTTCTACCACAGAAAAAAAAATGATAAAACCTCAAAACAAAGACCCAGGGCAGGCTCAATCTAGAGCATATCCATGCATGCCCCTTCTTGTGCATGAACTTTTTACTTCCTCCTAAACTCTAAGGATTCCCATGAGACTTGCAACTAGGGGAAGAGCAGGTGGTAGCTGACACTTGATCCACTTTCCAAGGCCTGCTTTTTCTCTGACTTCCCAGTGAGCTAAAAAGCAGCCCTATCTTGCTTTACTTCTTCTCTATAACCTAGGAAGTCAAAGCAGAGCACCGCATAGCTTCTCTCCTATTGCTTCTTCTACCCTAAGCCCTTTCTTTATTTTGCTGTCCTCTGCTTTAATAAATGTACTCTCAAAATCACATGGACTCCTGTTCTAAAATGTTTCCTACACAAAGTCAATAACACACACACACTATAGGCCAGCCCAAGGCAGGCTTGCCTGGGCTCAGTCACTGTCTGGTAGCAGTAGTACTTGGCCTGCAATGAAGAGTAAGCTGCTACAAGGTGATCCTGTGGCTCAAACCACCTGGACTCAGCCAATTATAGGGCTAATTATTCTTTAAGGAGAAAAATATTTAAATGCTGCTTTATCTCAAAACATTGAACTTTCTGAGAAAACTGTAAACGAATATGTACAGGGTGCCACCCTATGGTAGGCTTATTCTCAATCTGGAAGACAGTAATGAACAACAGGGAAAACAATGCCAACCTTCTGGAGCATATGTTCTCACAGTCTAGTGGCAGAATACAGACAATAAACAAGCAAACAAGCAAGTAATACACAGTGTTAGATGGTGACAGTGTGGAGGAGAAAACAAAGCCTAGATGGGATAAAGAGTATGAGGGAAGGGACTGCAAGTCTAAGTAAGAGTGGTCTGGGAAGACCTTGCTGAGAGGATGGCATATGAGCCAAGGCCTGGAAGTGGGAAGGGCACTGGCCTGTGCACATCTGTGTGAGGGATAGTTGGAAAGCCAATAATAGAGTAATAGAGTGAGGGGACATGAAGTCAGACATATGGTGGGTGGAGTTGGTCATATACTAGTAGCTATGGCAGGGAAAGGAATGTAGACATTATACAGGACCTATAGGCCATTTTTTTTCCTTTTAAAAATAATGTTGGTGTGGTTTTTTTTTTTTGAGTTCATATAATTTATTGTAGTTAGCACACAGTTTAGAAATTCACCAACACACCAACAGTACAAAACTAAACGGCATTATAAGTTATTCCCCCCTCAGGAAAATAAAACATACTATGATTGTCAAAGCTAGATGTCAGTCTAAGTTTTAGAACAAAGGAAGAATGTGAAACTGAGAGGAAAATGTAATCACTCACAAGGACCACAAAAATAAAATTTAAAAGAAAAGTCCATTTTCTCACAGACATTGATTGTCTTCTCTAAATTAATAAAAATTATTTTAACATAAACTGTATTTAAAAAAAAACACAATACAACTAGAAACTCTTCAAGTAACTAAAGATAATGCTCCAAGGCCATTTTCACAGCTTTTTGTTTGTTTGTTTGTTTCTTTAAATGCCATTACAGCCAAATTAACACACATTTGACCAAATATTTCCAAAACAGTCCAGCAACACACAATGGGGTTTTCCATTCAGTATCTTAAGCACAAAAATAGGCTATGTTTACAGTAGTTAAGGCGATCAAATTTTAAACAAAAGCAATTAAAAAAAAAAACAAGGGAAAAACAGCCAAGGTTTTCCAATCTACTCTCATAGACCTTATTTGTAAGTGCAAGACAGGAAAACAAACACTGTGCAAAATGCTCTGGCCTGTGTGCCTGCCACCACATCGCACGCTGGGCTGCGGCCTCTGCCTCGACCACAGCGTCTACTAACCCCCTCCCCCTGTCAATCAAGGCAGTCCAGTCCTTTCAGCCTGGGGCTTTTCAGTCCATAGAATCTTTTCATGAGTCGGGGAAGAAGTGGGAGGTCAACATATAATATTATATTAGTTTCAGATACACAACAAAATAATTATACATTTATAAACCTTATGAAGTTATCACCACAATGAGTCTAGTACCCTTCTGACACCATATATACTTACTACAATATTATTGACTATATTGCCTATGCTGTACTTTACATTCCCATGACTATTTTTTAAAATATATTTTTACTGATTTCAGAGAGAAAGGGAGAGGGAGAGAGAGATAGAAACATCAATGATGAGAGAGAATCATTGATCGGCTGCCTCGTGCATGCCCCACACTGGGGATTGAGCCCACAACCTGGAAATGTGCCCTTGTGCAGAATCAAATCTGGAACCCTTCAGTCCACAAGCCAACACTCTATCCACTGAGCCAAACCAGCTAGGGACCCCATGAATATTTTATAACTATCAATTTGTACTTCTTAATCTCTTCCTCTTTTTCACTCAGTCTCCCACCTTCCTTCCCCTCGGGCAACCACCAGTCTGCTCTCTGTATCTATGAGATGGTTTCTGTTTTGTTTGTTTATTTCTTTTGCTTATTATATTCCACATATAAGAAAAATCATATGTCATTTGTCTTTGTCTGACTTATTTCACTTAGCATAAAACTCTAGATCCATTCATATAATTCCAGATGACAAAATTTCAGTATTTTTTTTATGGATAATATTTCACTGTAGATATGCACCACTTTTTATTTAATAAACTTTTATTGTTCAGATTATTACAATTGTTCCTCTTTTCCCCACCATAGTTCCACCCAGTTCCCACCCCACCCTCTGCTTTTACCCACCCCCCACTATCCTCATCCATAAGTGTATAATTTTTGTCCAGTCTCTTCCCACACCCCCTACACCCACTTTCCCCCCTTTGAGAATTGTCAGTCCACTCCCTTTCTATGTCCCTGATTCTATTATATTCACCAGTTTATTCTGTTCATCAGATTTTTTATTTGCTTGATTTTTAGATTAACTTGTTGATAGATATGTATTTGTTGTTCATAATTTTCATCTTTACCTTTTTCTTCTTCTTCCTTTTCTTTTTGTTAAAATATATTTTATTGATTTTTTACAGAGAAGAAGGGAGAGGGATAGAGAGTCAGAAACATCAATGAGAGAGAAACATCGATCAGCTGCCTCCTGCATGTTCCCTACTGGGGATATGCCCACAACCAAGCACATGCCCTTGACCAGAATTGAACCTGGGACCTCTCAGGACGCAGGCCAATGCTCTACCCACTGAGCCAAACCAGTTTCGACTCTTCTTCCTCTTCTTAAAGAATACCTTTCAGCATTTGGTATTCTACTGGTTTGGTGGTGATGAACTCTTTTAGCTTTTTCTTGTCTGTGAAGCTCTTTATCTGAGCTTAAATTCTGAATGATAACTTTTCTTGGTTGTAGGTTCTTGCTATTCATCACTTTGAATATTTTCTTGCCACTCCCATCTGGCCTGAATAGTTTCTGTAGAGAAATCAGCTGACATTTGTATGGTTGCTCCCTGTAGGTAATTGACTGTTTTTCTCTTGCTGCTTTTAATATTCTCTCTTTGACTTTTGCTCTTGGCATTTTAATTATGATGTGTCTTGTTGTGGTCCTCTTTGGATTCCTTTTGTTTTGGTTTCTGTATGCTTCCTGGACTTGTAAATCTATTTCTTTGACCAGGTGGGGGAAGTTTTTGCTTTTGCAAGTCTTGTTTCATAAGGGTGTCTCCAGCACAGAAGTTCTTCCAGCGTAGACACAGCTGATCCTCACAGCCAATTGGCCTGGAGGTTAATTTCTCCCAGTGATAACAAAAACAATCAAGGCTTAACTACAAGACTGTGCACATAGCCCACAAAGGGGTGCACCAAGAGTGTCCATCTCAGGTGATTGGGGAGGCTGAGCCACTGGGCCCTATAGGATACCTCACACCCAAAGCCACTCTATCAACTCCAGGAAGAAGCCAAAATGCAGAGACAAAGAAACAAGTCACAAATGAAAGGAATGGAGGAAAGCAAATGACTGGATATAGCGTTCAAAACCACAGTTATAGGTTTTACAAGAATTTTCTAGAAAAGGTTGATAAATTTAGTGAGACTCTTGAGGATATAAAAAAGGACCAAATAGAAGTTAAGCATACACTGACTGAAATATATATATATACACATACATACATAATATGCAAATAGATTGAAGAGCAGAATGACCAGTCACTATGACATGTACTGACCAACAGGGGGCAGGTGCTCAATGCAGGGGACAGGTGCTTAATTAGGGCTTGCTGGTCAACCTCTCAGTCCCTCCCCCAAGCTGGCAGGCTCCAATTGTCTGATGGGAAATGGATACCAGGGGTGGGTGACAGCAGACATGGGCGGCACCAGGCCAATGTGGGTGCACGCGAGCATGGCCCTGATTGCCCCACCAGTTGCCCTACACACAGAGGTCAACCAGCATCAGCAGCTGCTGGCAGCCAGGGAAAATCAGTCCTGATCTCAGACCAGATCTAAGGACCCTACGTATGCATGAATTTCATGTGTTGGTCCTCTAGTTATAAATAAGGCTGCAATGAACATATGGATGGATGTGTATGTCTTTGCTAATTAGTGTTGGGGTTTCTTCACATAAATACCCAGAAGTGAAATTGTTGGGTCCTTCTTTAATCTCTTGTTATAACCTTTGATTTAAATTCTGGTGTAAGTATTACTACCCCAGGCTTTTTGTTTGTTTGTTTCCATTTTCATGAAATATCTTTTTCCATCTCTTTACTTTCAGTCTGAGTCTTTCTATCTGAAGTGAGTCACTTGTAGGTAGCATATGTGAGTGTCTCATTTCTTTTCTTTCTCTTAATTTAAATAATTCTTTATTGTCAAAAGTATTACATATGTCCTCTTTTTTCACAGTGACCCACTCCAGCACACCCCTGCCCCTGCCCCAGGCCCTCACCGCTCCATTGGCTGTGTCCATGGGCCATGCATAAATGCATACAACAGGTGCTGGGGAAAATGGCGGCGGAGTAAACAGACACGTCTGGAGCTTTGTTGCTGGGCAGAAGGAGAGAGAGCGGCTGAGAGTCACACTGGGAGTGATTGGAGGCAAGTTAAGAGCCAGTTATCCTCCAGGAGAAGGCGGGGAACTGCTGGACGGGGCTCTCCCAGCCGGGCAGCCCCACTGCAAAGGGGTTTTTGCCCGCCCGAGCCCCCAGCAGGAGCGTGGAGACCGCGCCATCTTTCAGAGGGAGGTGGATGTCTGCAGCCATCTGAAGCCGGCAGCTACGCACACATCAAACAGCTGGGGACCCGGGGACCCAGAGATCCGCTCTCCAATCAGCACAGACACGCAGCGGACTCAGAGATCCACGGACACGCAGCGGACTCAGAGATCCACGGAGCACACGGTGAGATCAGACTGTGCCTGGGATAAAAGGGAGGTCTGAAAGCTGCGGCGGACGGAGGCACCCCGAGCAGCCGGGGACACAGAGCACGGCTTTCCAGGCAGTGCGGACGTGCGGGCGGTGGATTTGGAGATCCGAGCAGTGCGAGGAAGGGTCAGATTTCGCCCGGGTCGGGGTGAGGTCTCCTACCCTCGCACAACAGAGACGCGTACGCCTTGGGAGCCTGGCTGCGGGGAAAGCTGCCACTGGAGAGGCTCCCAGAGGTGGGCAGGGCGTGATCCCTAAGTGTGGAGGCAAGCCCTCTGAGCTGTTGATGGAGGAGTGACGGAGGAGAGCTCTGGAAAACGACTCCTTTTTTTTTTTTTCTTTTTTTTTTCTTTTTTTTTCCTCTTTCTTTCTGGGGCGGAGGGACAGCCTGGGAGTTATTGCAGTATCCCGGCTACAAAACCCCCACGGACTGGCTTGGAGAAAGAGAGAGTAGCAAGATCTGAGCACAGCCTGGAGAGGTTCCCTGCTTTGTCTCAGAGATCAATTCTGAAACACTGCCACCCAGTGGATGACACACAGAATAATAGTGGAAGTAAAGGAGCATCCTAATTTTTTTTCTTTTTTTTTTCCTTTTCCTTTTTTTCCTTTTTTTTCCTTTTTTTTCTTTCTTTTCTTTATTTTATTTTATTTTTCATTTTCACATATTTTAATCAAAAGACCATTTTTTTTCTTTCCACATCAACTGATTTTTCCTTTTTAACTATTGCATTTTTGTTTTAAACTAGTATTATTATTTAATATTAGTATTTTACTTTTTGGAAAAAAAAGTGTCATTATGTTTTCTATTTATTTTATTTTGGGATTAGAGTTCTACATTCTATTTTCATCTTTCCTTTAGCATAATATTACTCCAACTCAACTCTACCTTTATGCCAA
>PVJN01012506.1:0-51144 GCA_004026805.1 Lasiurus borealis
CAGCATTTATGTACAAGATAAATTCATTTCAATTTCCTTTTTCAATTAATGGCCTATTATTTGAACCACACTCAGCTAAAAATATTGCTCCGGTACCATTAATCTTGAAAAATTAAATTTTCTTCCCTCTGACAGCCCGAGGCCACCAGGCTGTGGCAGAAGGGTGGTTTCTCGGCTGGCAGTGCTGCTCAAACCCTGCCCAGGACCCGGGGTGCCAGATCCCTCCAGCAGATGTCCAGAGGCCCCCAGCAAAGACGGTTCCACACGTGACACAGTGGGTGATGAACGGGCACGAAGGGGACAGCACTCCAGGCAGGGCCCAGGGTCAAGCAGAGACTCATCACAAACTCCCACTCTCTTAGCCATGAGATGGAATGACAGACGCAAACCTCTCCCAGTGCCAAGTATGGACGAGCTCCAGACAGTCTGCAAGGAGGCCGGCCACTTCTCAGCCCCAGACCCAGCTATCCCAGCCACTCCACTGGGCGGTCACCCTGGAGCGAAGTGGCTTTCCTCAGGCCACAGGTACGGCTGGACGAGAGGGGAGGGAGCGATGTCCCCACCCTTGGCAGGTGGGTCCAGCCTTCCTCCCCAACACTAGATGCTGCCTTGTCCTTGGATACCAATGCCCACAGCCTTGGGGGCCTCAGACCTGGGTGCCTGGGCAGCTCCCTCTGTCCCTGGTGTCAGGTACCTCTATCCAGTGAGGTCGTAAACTGCACCGTCTCAGGCTCCAACCACAACTGCCACGTCCCCAACTAATGTGCTATTGCTGCATTTACAGGGAAAGCGCTGCCAGTCCTAACTGTGAGATGCCATGGGTTCTGGATGCAGCCTGGTTTCTGCCGTTTTACTTGTGAAAATCCACGCAATGAAGAACAGACCAGGTACACGATCATTGCTAAGTACTTCAATGTACCAACTCCTCCCTCGAGAGCTCTAAAACCCCACGTCACGGAAGCTGTCCTGTGGCAGCCTGTCCCATCAGACAGCTGTCCACCGTGTGAAAATCTCAAACTCTGGGTGCTGAAAATGACTTCCAAAATTTGCCATCAAATAATTTTTGAGAACCACAACCGTTGGCAAGAATAGTAATTTCTTCAGTGAAATTGCTGAGTTATGGGCATGCTCATTTTTAGGTTTTTGTTTTCCACTGCAAAAGGTGAAATGACATTGGAGATAAATCCCCAGGGACAAGACAAGACCAAAAGGAGCTCTCAGCCCTGGTGCACCTCCAACGTCCCGCCACTTCTCTCCTCAGCCAACCAGACATTCTGGCTGGGAGAAATGACATGATTGCTACCTTGTGATGATATGAGACAAAGCAGGCCACCAGCAAGGCGACAATTTTGAAACATATGGAAAACTTCCATAGGAGGTGGCAGCTCCTGTGAGGCGACAGTTTCTGGGCACGTATATCAGGCTCCCTCCACCAAGAAGCTAGTAACCCCCCACCCCATCACTCTTTCTGAGGCTTTGGAGCGCACCTGGAGCCTTGCCATCGTCCTCTGACCGCCTGCATGGAGCGGGCATCTGCGCAGTAAGAGACGCTGGACCTTTAGCACAGATGCGCCACAGCCGGGAGCCGGTCCCGGCCTCCGCCTGAAGGCCACCACCTGAGTCTGTGTTCAAACACAGGCCCGCCCTGATCCGCTGGGGAAGGCGGCTCAGACTGATAACCTTGCTCAGAAGCCAGTTCACTGAATTCTCACTGATTCTAGTTTCTATTGCCCCGATTCCTGCTGCCATATCCTATTTCCTTCCTTCTGGTGCTTCAGGTTAATTTTCTTCTCCGTAGAGATTTTTCAAGGTAAGCACTTACTGCTAGAAATTTCTCTTTTAGGTGCACAAAGGGGCTGGCAGAGCTTGGAGCAAGCCTGTGGCACAGGCAGCTGCGCACAGAAGACCAGGCACGGGGTGAAGCCCTCGCCTGTAAGCCCCAGGACCCTAATCCTCCCTCTCATTCCCACACACCAGGGCCCTGGCCTCCATCCTTACTGTCCACCTTCCCGCTGCCACGTGGGCCTTGTCTGTGCCAACTGACCAGCAGCCCACCAAGGGCATCTTGAGGAAGAAGCTGAGGTGCTGTCTGCACTGGGCACCCCCTTCCCAGAGATCTGCTGAGTTAGAGGCGCCCCCCAAAAGGCTGCAGCACGGCTATAACATTTCCATGCAGGCAGATGGCAGGCTGCTGTGATGGAGAGCAGGCCAACCAACGAGAGGGGCCGCTTTGGCAGGCGGTGCCCTGGGACAGAGGCGCTTACCGTGAAGTGCTCCTGGGACCTGTAGTTCTCGTCCAGGTAGACGCGAGCCCGGTTATATTCCTTCATCGCATCGCTCGACAGCAGTTCTCTGGAAGGAAAAGAGTTCTTCAGTCAAGAGTCACACAGACACCTCGCCACTTACAGGGGTGCTGCCGAGGCCCAGGATGCTGGCCTGGACACCAGGTTAGGACATCACCCTGGAGACACGACCAACCAGGTTGGGAAGAGGAGGGGGGACAGACAGTGGGAAAGGAGAGAGAGGGAAGAGAGAGAAAGGGAGGGGTGGCAGGAACTAAAACCTAGAAGAGTCTATTGTAGGTGACCGCTCTGCCATCTCTGTAAATGGGCTGGATAGGAGCCACCGCACTAGAGGTTTGGGAATGCACCGGAATGGTGACAGAAAGCGAGGCTTGCTCATTGGTCTGGCCTCCATGACCGCAGGGGAGGGGAGGTGGACAAGGACACAGGACCATGTGACAGCCTGTGCGTTGGTCAGGACAGAGAGAGAATAAGCCTGGAAAGGACCACACTGATCCTCAGACCTTGACTCCCAGCGAGAGCAGACTCCAGAGTCTCTACAGGGAGAAAATAAACTTCAGAACACGGAACGGTACAGACCATGCATGTCTACCATTTCCTCAGAAATGACTGGCATGTGAAGAAGCAACAAAATATGCTTTAAAAAGCAGTAAAAAAAAAAAAAAAGATCTAGGAAGAACAAAAATGATGGACTTCACTGAACAAACCTTGAAACAGCTATTATAAATATGACCAAAGATTTAAAGGAAAACATTAACATAAGGAAAGACAGGTATGAAAACCACAAAAGAAACTTCTAGAGTTGAAAAATATATCACAAGTAATTTTACTGCGGGGACCTAAGTGGAGATTAAAACCTAAAGAAAACATCCTGGAATAAAAACTAGAAACTATCCAGAGGAAAAATGACCTGCAAAAGATCATGAGAGATGAAGGACCTGTGTGCCCACCAACAGCTGAATGTCAGGAAGTCACAAGGGCAGGACAAGAAAACAACATTTAGCCCAGCTGGTGTGGCTCAGTGGTTGAGTTTCCCCCTATGAACCAGGAGATCATGGTTCGATTCCCAATTGAGATACATGCCCAGGGTGTGGGCTCAATCCCTAATGTAGGGTGTGCAGGAAGCAGCGGATCAAAGATTTTCTCTCATCATTGATGTTTCTCTCTCTCTCTCTCTCTCTCTCTCTCTCTCTCTCTCTCTTCTCTTTCCTCTGAAATCAACTAAAAACTATTTTTTTTAAAAAAAGAAAACACCTAAAGAAATAATGGGCACTCTTTCCCCAAGTTTGATTAAAATTATAAATCTATAGCTAAGGTTTTCTCCAATAAGTGTTTAATCTCCAAAATTTATAGGGAACTCATGCAACTAAACAAAGAAAGACAAATAATCCAATTTAAAAAATGGGCAAAGGACCTAAATAGATACTTTTCGAAAGAGGACATACAGAAGGCCAAGAGACATATGAAAACATGCTCAAAGTCACTAATCATCCAAGAGATGCAAATCAAAACAACAATGAGGTACCATCTCACACCTGTCAGAATGGCTATCGTCAACAAATCAACAAACAAGTGCTGGCAAGGATGCAGAGAAAAAGGAACCTTATTGCACTGCTGATGGGGATGCAGACTGGTGCAGCCACTGTGGAAAACAGTATGGAGTTTCCTCAGAAAATTAAAAATGGAACTCCCATTTGACCCAGTGATCCCACTTTTAGGACTACATCCCAAGAAAACAGAAACACCAATCAGAAAGGATATATGCACCCTTATGTTCATAGCAGCACAATTTACAACAGCTAAGATTGGGAAACAGCCTAAATGTCCATCAGCAGATGAGTGGGTTAAAAAACTATGGCACGCCTACACAATGAAATACTATGCTGCTGTTAAAAAGGAGGAATTCTTACCATTTGTAACAGCATGAATGGAACCAGATAGCATTATGCTAAGCGAAATAAGCCAGTGAGAGGAAGATAAATATCACATGATCTCACTCATTTGTGGAATATAATGAACAACATAAACTTATGAACAAAAATAGAACCAGAGACATAGAAGCATTGAACAGACTGTCCAACCTATGACAGGAGGAGGGGGTGAGGGGGTATGAAATCAACCAAAGGACATGTATGAATGCATATGAGCATAACCAATGGACACAGACAGTAGGGAGGTGAGGCCATGTGCTGGGGGTGTGAGCGGCTGGGGAGAGGTCAATGCAGGGGAAGGAGACTCATGCAATATTTTAAGCAATAAATCATTCAAATTAAAATAATTAATTAATTAAACTAAAAAAAATTATAAATCTACAGCTTGGAAAAGCTCCAGGAACCCCAAGCCAGAAAAACGCAGAGAAAATCAGACCACAGTGTGGCCTAAGTTGCTGTGAACCAGCTAGAAAGACAGGACCCTGAAGGAGGGAAAAGACATCACCTACAGAGAAGCTGAAGAGGATGAGGCTCAGGTCTCTCGGGCCAGCGCCAGGCCGGGACAAGGGGACGACAGTCTTAAAGGACCGAAAGAAACACGGAGAGGCTGGGATTCTGTTTACAACAAAAACGTCATTCAAACATGAAGACAAAGACTTTTTCTCAGAAAACAAAAGCTGAGAGAATTCATGGGGAATTTGTGATAAATGTGACAGAGAAGTCTCCAGGCTGAAGGAATATGGTACCAGGTAGAAGCCTGGATCTCCACAGAGAGCTGCCGACGGCAGGTGGACTGGTAAACATGAGCGATGTTAACTATTTAAAGCAAGATCATGCCAGTGTGTGCTCTGTAGAAAATCCCTCTGCACACAGCACAGGCCGCCAGGGCTGAAAAGTGCCGTGTGACCGGTCACTGAGCTCCTGGACATGCTGACACCTGCTGCCCCCTGCACTTCCTCCCCTCTGGGAAATGGCCCGTTTTCTGTGGAACGCCTCGCTTCCCCAAGCGGTGGATTTTTCCTATTGACACACAGAGGTTCTTTATGTACTTAATACTAATTTTTGTCAGGAAAGTGTGTTACAGATCTCTCTCCCCAAGTGTGGCTAAAACCTTATTTTTCTTTTCTTTTCTTTTTTTAAAAATATATTTTATTGATTTTTTACAGAGAGGAAGGGAGAGAGATAGAAAGTCAGAAACATCGATGAGAGAGAGACATCAATCAGCCGCCTCCGGCACGCCCCACAGTGGAGATGTGCCTGCAAGCAAGGTACCTGCCCCCGACTGGAATCGAACCTGGGACCTTTCAGTCCGCAAGCCGACGCTCTATCCACTGAGCCAAACCGTTCTCGGCTAAAACCTTATTTTTCGATAAACTTTTGATGAAGTTTTAAATGTGAAGGTGGGGCAATGTACCAATCTTTTTCCTGGTAGGTCATACTTCTTGCACCTTCTTTTATGGGGCCACAGGGAGCGCGCACGTGCCTCTGGCTCCTTCCTCGCACAGACAACGGCTCTGTCCCCGTCTTACTGGGACAAATGCAGCTGTGAGCTGCTAGATGAAAATTAGCCCTGTCTGTCCATCCTCAGCAGCAGCAGGCTGGTGGCCGTCAGACCACACATGGTGTAACCTCTAGCACACGTGGATGGGACCCCTGCCTGGAACCCAGGGCTAAAGTCTCAGAGCCCAAGGCATCACAGTTGCCCTCTGGACCCGCCCCCTCCCAGGAGGCATGCTGTCACCCTGCGTTTCCCACAGGAGGCACCCTGTCACCCTCTGGCTCCCCCGTCCCAGAAGGCCTGCTGTCACACCTTTTCTCTTTGGAAAACTGGCTCCCCCACGGGGCTTCACCATGGTGAGGCTACCCCCATGTTTCCATAGAAAGCACCCCAACACCCTGCCTGCGCCCAGACTTACTTGACGAACTTGTCCACGTGTGACATGGAGGCTTCGTAGTTCTTCCCGCCGAACTCCTGGCAGTGCAGGGCCATGAAGTGCGGCTTGTGCGCATGGACGACCTGGGGAGGAAGCAGAGGACAGGGCGCTGAAACTGAGGGTCCCTGTGACTTTAAATGTAGTTGTAGGGCCTGGCTCCAGAAATCATCTCTCTGTACACACCCCTCAGAGACCAGTCTTTCCGCCGGATGGTCAGCCATGCCCGAGGCAGCAGAAGACAGACGCCTGGGCCTGGCTACTAGGCATACATCTGGGCCTCTGCAGAGGATAACATCTGGACCTGAGCTATGTGTCAGCTCCTGAGCCGTCAGGGGCAACGCCCCCTGGCTCCTTTCCCACGGGATGGGACAGAGGGTCACTGGGGCACTGGGGCAGTGACCTCGAGCTGCCCTCAAGACCTGGAGAGATGATTCATCACCCCCTCTGACCAATCAGCTCCCAGCACGACTCCAATGCCTAAGCCCCGTGTCTTGCGACGTTGCCTGTATCGTTGTAACCACACACCATCAGAGTTTGCGCTTCAAGCGCTGGCTTCCCGTTCTGGATGGCGCCATTCGTAAGAGAGTCGCCAGTGTTTGTCCTCTACGGTCCTGGTGTTTGTATCTGGCTCTGCCAGTGCTGGCTGGACAGTCCCCCTCTTCTGTACACCACCAGGGGTTGTCACGTCTGTGAGGAAGTGGGCTGGCAGGACAAATGGCTCCACATTTGCAATGGGGCTTCCGACAACCCCTGGGTCATAACACACACTGCATCCCACCCCCTGCAGCTAACCACACTGGGAGGTGGGTGATGTGTGCGGATATGGTGGCATCTCAGGGTGGCCCCCCCTTGAGGGCTCACTCAGCAGCTGGGTCACGTGAGTAGATGTTGACCAGCACCTGCTCACAGGGGAGACAAGCACTCGCCAGCCCTGCCCTGGAACACGGGAAGCAGAGCGTCACCAGTGGGGCCGCTCTTAGGGTGATGAGGTAGCTTTGCCACAATAGCCACCAAAGGGCTTTGCCCAGCCCCCAAGGTCCAGGGCGGGAGAGCTGTCTGGGAGTCAGGAGGGGCCGGTAAGTGGGAGCCACAGGGATTTCACAGTGAGGATCAGCTCCCAGGACACCAGGAGGCAGAGGGAGGTGAGGCAGCACACCCAGCAACACTCAGGGAAGCCACAGCCACGTGCCACAGTCAGCAGGGAAGTCCCACTCTTTCCCGAGCCCAGAGCCCGTTGGCCGGCCACCCCCACCCAGAGCTGCCACCAGACGGACAGCAGCGAATACACCCAGAGAAAGGGAAGAAGGAAACACTGAAGGATGGAGAGCAGCGGGGCGGAAACAGATCCACAGTCAGGCCGGCAGGCCAGAGTGGTTCTGTGACGGGACGGGTCAGCCCTGGCTAGACGGAGAAGAGCAACATCTCAGCTATCAACAGGAGAGATCACAAAGACCCTGCAGCGTTTCCATGGTAATAAGAACACCTTACTGACACCCAGACCTGCGGAGGCCCTGAGGCTGACTTGGAGGCTGGCCAGAAAGCCTGGGTCTGCAAACACGGGAAGCCTCAGCTCATCACACATCCGCAGGGAAGCGAATGCGGGGCGTGGGCCTGAGGGAGGCCCGGGTCTAGGGAAGGAAACAGACGAGCGGGGGAGAGGCGGCCGTGGGCAACTGGGCACAGAGGAGAAAAGACAGGAAGGAGGGAATGGACCGCAAGACAGAGGAGGACCGTCACGTCACCACCGAGGCAGACACATCTCCTAGCGTACCTGGCTGAGCTGGACGGACAGAAGAGGGTGCTGTTAAGCCAGGAATGCCATAACACATCCTAGCGGCAATAAGATGAAGGGAGAGAGGTTCAACAAGTCCCTACAGAGCTGCTGCAAAAGGTAAGAAAAATGTGCACGCAGAAAGCAAGGGCAGGGCTCCCCCAGAAAAAGAATCACAACGCAGAATGGACTCACAAGCTACACTGCACACTGAATGACATGCATTCACACAAGCATTTGAGAAAATGGAAAACCAAAACCAGAAACTCAAAACTAAAATAGAAATTGGAAGGGGGGGAGGGAGCGTTGGCTGGGAGAGAAAAAGTGCTGATTAACTCAAGGCAAGAAACAAAAGAAAAAGACAAAATCATCACAGAGAAAAAGTGCTCAGGGGACAATCGATAGAGCAGTGGCGCTTTGACTAATGAGTTTGCCGACCACTGACTTAGACTCTCGATTTCAATAATTACAGGCTGTTGTTCCTTGTGATTAAGCCCCTATCCTAGAAGGCAGCAAACTCATTAGTCAACCGAGTGACAAAATGCAGAATAGAGGGATATTCACAAAGGCACTGAAGCCAAAAAGACCAGCCAAGAGAGTAAAGATGACAACGAAAAAGTGGGAGAGAAAGACATGGAAATGAAGATGAGCAAAGAACATTCCCATCATCAAAGGCCCCGGAGAGAGACGGAAAGGGGACCAGAATGAATATTTAACATTATAATCCAAGAAAACTTTCCAAATAGAAAAAACTGCGCTTACAAAATGAAAAGGCTCATTGGGCACCTAAGAAAATTAACCCAAAACAATCAGCTCCGAGCCAAATCCCAGTCAGATCACGAGATTTCAAAAATAAGGATATAATCCTCAAGGTCGCCAGGGACAAAGATCAGTTAACATCAAAACAAAATAAAAAACAGATTGGCACAGACTTGTCAAAACCAACATAAGTCAAAGCGGCAATGGAAGAACCTTTTTTGAAAATCTCAGTGAAATAAAGCATAAGCCAAGGATTATCTATTCTGCCAAGTACCCTTCAAATATCAAAAGTCACAGGAAAACAGTTTTTAACATACAAAAACCTAGGAAATGCCATCTCTGTCAGCTCTTTATGAGGAATCTGTGAGAGCAGGGCTGGGCAAACACTTTCCAGGAACCAGATCAATGTTTGAAGGTCTGTGGCCACAATGTCTTCGTGGGAACAGATCCACTCTGCCAGAGTGGACATGAGCAGCCAGAGGATGCCACAGGAGTGGGCATCAATAGGACTTAATTCCAAACCAGCCAGCAGCCGGGGTTTGGCTTGGGGTAAGGGGTAGGTTGCTGACGCATAATACTGTCTACTGGGGTTTTCACTATACACCAACATCATACACGTACCACTTGATTTCAAGATTTCTACACTTACATGAAGCAGTATAATGTCAACGCAAAACATTTAGACCCATAGATCATCAATCTAGATCAGTGGTTGGCAAACTGCGGCTCATGAGCCACATGCAGCTCACAAGCGGTTTGCCGCTCTGTTGACTAATGAGTTTGCCGACCACTAATGTAGATCAACCACTTACAACATGTTTTAAAAGCCAACAGAAAATTAAAATGAAATGTAAAGAAACGGAAATGATCCCCAAGGAGAGGGGAAACAAAGAAACAAAAGGCAGAGGGCATGACCAGAGAGCAGCAACCACGTGGCAGAGCCAGATTCTGATGCCAGTGGTCTAGACAGCACTGGGCAGAAAGGCAGCCTCGGGCCCAGCGGGCTGCTTAAACTCATTAAAACTAAAGATCTATAAAACTCAGCATTTCAAGTGGCCAACAGCTACATGTGGCCAGTGGCTGCGGTGCTGGCCAGCACAGAACCAGAACACTGCCACCATCAGAGAAAGCTCTGCGGGCCAGACAAGGCCGGATGGACACTGCAGTCTCAGGGGGACAGTGACAGCCAGAGAGCACAGCAGTGGAGCACTGCTGCCTGTCAGAGGCAGGCCTTCTGCAGGACACGACAGATCCAAGTCATGGCAGGAAAGAGGCAGCGTGCATGGGAGGCGAGGACAGCTGGTGTGGACACGTTAGTGAGACGAAGGACTACGAGACAAAGAGAACATTTCATAGTGACCACGACAGTCATCAGGAAGATGGCACAACCATACATATGCATGTGGCTGAAAACAGAAACAAGCACGGACATGCACAGGCACACAGCATGTACGGGTACGCACACAGTCAGCCAAGACACAGAACACATGGTTTAAAACCCAGACAACTAGAGACCACACGCCCTTCCAAGGCCTCTCTCTGGAAAGGCCTGTCTGGGCCGTCAACAGCCCCAGTGGACTCTGAAAGATGGAGCCATGAGGTCGCTGCTTTCTGACCACACGGAAGCAAAATCAAGCTGACGGGAGGCGACCAGACCACAAAGGTGCGCTGATTCCCTTCCATGGAACTCGAGACAACGCAAACTGACAGACGGCGAGGGACAGAAAGCAACTGCTGGCTGCCTGGCGTGAGGCTGGAAGGAGGCAGTGACGGGGTACCAGGGACAGTGAGGGCCCTGGACTCGCTCATTCTCTGGATCACGATGGCTTCCCAGATGTAGACGTACCACAAAACCCATCCAATTTCACACTTTAAGTATGTGAAGTCTACTTACTGTACATCAGTTTATACCTCCGTAGCATTGTAAGAAGTTAATTTAACCAAAATATTGTTTCATTTCAATACACAAACTACAAATAATTATGAGACAACTGGGAAGGTCTGAATGCTGACTGGATATTTAATGATATGATGTGTTAACCTTAGATGTAATAATGACACTGTGAGGGTTGGTGTTTTTAAAATATATTTTTATTGATTTCACAGAAGAAAAGAGAAGGAGAAAGAGATAGAAACATCAATGATGAGAAATAATCATTGATTGCCTGCCACCTGCATGCCCCCCACTGGGGATTGAGCCTGCAACCCTGACAGGTAATCGAACCATTACCTCCTGGTTCATAGGTCAGCGCTCAATTACTGAGCCACACTCGTGGGGCTATGAGGGTTGTTTTAAAAAATATTGTAGAAAAACATACTGGGGTACTCAGCAGTAAATGACACAAACCAGTTGCTGCTTTAAGTGGTTATGGGGCGGGAGGCGTGGGTGGAGGCACAATGGAAATAAATTGGCTGTGAGTTGGAAACTGTTGAATGGAGTTCACTGTACGTCCTCTCTCTGTATGTTTGAAATTCGCCATAATAAAAAGTTTGCTGACCACACTCACCGAACTCAGTGAGAGCAAAACAGAAACCCAAAGGATCCCTCACCATCCTGCCACTCAGGGCGGCACCGTCTGGCCCATTGGAGGTCGATCTGGGCTGGGACGCTGCTCGACGCTGCCCTATGAGCTCGTCTGTGATGAGAAATGTGATTTCCCATTAATCTTTGATCTTCCCTGGCTCCTTAATGGAAGGCAAGCAGGAAAGAGATACTAAGGTCTCTTCTTACGCCTCTCTCCAGAAACAGCTGGAAAACTACTCTGCCAGCCAACTCTCAGGAGGGCAGGTTCCCGATCAGATGGTAAGACCTCCAGTGCTTGGGCATCTGTGACCATATCACTCAAAGTGCAGCCTGAGACACACAACTTAGAGACTTCATCTCAAAGACATTTAACTACTGCACAAGATGAGAAGTTCAAAATCACTCATCAGAAGGTGATCATTTTCATGATATGCTGTGGTAAATTTTTGCTAACAGTAAAAATATTTTCTCTGCCGAGACTGGTTTGGCTCAGTGGATAGTCAGCTTGTGGACTAAAAGGTCCCAGGTTCAATTCCGGTTGGGGGCATGTTCCTTGCTTGCAGGCACATCTCCACAGTGGGGCGTGCAGGAGGCGACTGATCAATGTCTCTCTCTCATCGATGTTTCTGACTTTCTATCTCTCTCCCTCCCTCTCTGTAAAAAATCAATAAAAAATACATTTTAAAAAATATTTTCTCTGCAAGTGAGTGATGCTGTGGGATAGATACTCCATGGGGCAAATGTAAGCGTCTGTGATGGCCCCAGAACTCTCGCTGAATTGGGCAGTAAGGCAGATGGCAGCAGAGGTTGGGCTCCCGGGACTGTCAGCCTGGACCATGTCCACCATCGGGCACTCACCAGCAGACCCCAGTAACAGGCGGGACTTGTGTGGCAGTAGCCAGCTTGAAAAGGAAAGCCAAGCCTGGTTTCTGAACATCCCAGGACTCACGGCCCTCGGGACAGACATGCCCTCAATGGTCAGCGAGACAGCACCTGCTCAACCTGCTTTGCAGGCAGGCATGGCTTGGCATGCCGGTGTCTGACAGCCAGCTCACTGGGGCAAAAGCCATGTGACTGTGCAAACCCCCCCACGATGCCCATGTCCAGCTCCTGATGTGACATCACTGAACGCAGAGTTAGGGGCACACACTGCTAGAGCTCCCTGCCCAGACACCACGTCAATAACCAGGATCCCAACAGTGACACCTCGAAAGCCATTAGGAGATGCTGAGGGTCCGGCACTCGTTACCTCTGGTTTTCCTATGATCGGCTCAGTTATAGGCTTATAGAATGAGATGTTTAATGCTGCTCTATTGAACACCTGGCTCCCAGTTCCTGGCATCTGCCAGCTCCTTCAAGCTGGCCCAGGGCACTCTGCAGGCAGGGCGGTCCAGGAAGCATGCTGCGTGGATCCTGCTCTATCACGTCCTAGAGGGACCCCTGGTGCTCAGGGCTCTCTGGGCTTCCACTTCCTAGGAGCCTATGCTCATGGGCGGTCACTGCACACAGATGGACACAGTGGGGGTCCCTGCCTGGTGGTCTGAGTCCACGCCACCCTGCATGCTGGGAGATGGGCTGTGGGACAGCTGGGACAGAGCTGCAGGCCTTCCCCAGGCTAGGGAGGGGCTCTGGAACCTGCTGGTCTGGGACAAGATTCCTGCAGGGCGATGCCATGGTCATCTGGAGGACAGTGCAGGACGGGGATCTAGTCTGAGCTGGGAAGTGCATCTCAGTAAAGCAAGAATTCAACCGGGCCTCCGCCCATCCCAGCTGCAGCTCACATCCTGCCTGCGAGCGAGGCTGGCCTGCCTTTACCTGGGACCACACGCGAGTCACTGCCCAAAGCTTCACCATTGCTTGGCCAAAATTCTCCAAAAAAGGGAGCTGCTTCTAGCTTTAGGTGGAGAAGAGGCAACTGATAAAAATACGTGGGTTCTCCCATAGGAAGGCGAAAGAAAAACATTTCGGAAAAGAGTGAATTACAAATGTTGGCAGGAAAAAGCGGAGAGAATTAAAGACAACAACACAGCAGCCAGAGAGAAAGCAGCTCCCCGTTCCTGACGCTGTGCAGGTGGCGAGCAGGGGCGGCTCTGGGTTCCCAGGCGGCGCACGGCAGCCCGGGCCGGCCCCGCGCTGGCCAGGAGTCAGCGTTAAAAATAGAAACAGCCAGGCCTTGTTAGGCTCTCTCCAAAGAGGAGTATCGGAGTGACCTAAAAAGGAATTACATCCTCCACACAGCCCAGTGGGATCCTGATACCCAAGATAAGGAGTAGAAAAAGGACAAAGAATTTCTTGAAAGGAAAAGAGGGCTGCCATTTACCAGCTGCGCTCTGCAAGCACCCGGCCCTGAGATCGGCTGCTCACCCTCGGCCTGGGTGGGTGCCAGGCTGCCCACTTCTCTCTCCAGAGCTGTGCTGTGTGGGTGCAGCTCCCTATGGCCCTGATCGGACGCCCTCCTGGAGTCCACGCCCGCATGTGGCCACCAAAAGGGGCAGCGGCAGCCAGCAGTGTGGGCAGCAGGCACGCCTCCTTGCTACGTGCACACAGGAAGCCACATGTTTGTGTGACCTCCCCCTCTGGCCTCGTGGCCGCCCATCAGTGAGGGTGCTCCCTGCCCACGTGCTCAGGATGTGCTGACCACCGTCCACCCTGAAGCAGAACTAGGGTTTTCTTGGTGGGCACTGGGCGGGCTGGAAGGGTGACTACGAAGGCCGAGCAGCAGGCTCCTGGGCAGGACAGCCACCACTGACACTGATCTGGACAGCTGGGCAAGAGGCTGCATTTTCAGAGGCAGAAATGAGGATACAGGGACACTTCCCTAAACCTGTGGCCCTGGGACATCAAAACTCTACGTGAACGGATGGATCATAACCAGAAAGCAGCCAACAGAAGCACATGGGCCTCCTGCCTCGCTCACCTGGCTCTGTACTGACCGCAGGGGCCAGCGGTGACCACAGCCTCCAGGTCACAGTGCAAGTTGCCACAGAGCCACCTCGGGGAAGCTCCTCCCTGAGGCCAGCCTGCCGAGCAGACTTCCATTCAGCCCCATGTCTGCTGGGCCACATCGAGTTCATAGGGGACTGTGACCACTCAGGGGCCAGATAAACCTGCCCTCTCTGCTCATCGCAGTGGCATCCCACAGCCCTGCCCCTCAGCTGCCCTCCCAGCCCCCAATGACTGTCTCTTCCTCATCAACACCCCCTCCCACCTGCCCTCATCTTCCCAAGGGCCTGCCCTGGCCCCCAGGATAGCCCGGCTGCACCCTCCCAGATGCCACCAGACACTGTATCCTCATCACCTCCACTGAGAACCCCACGTGAGCCCCGCAGAGCTCCCAGAGGAACTGTTACCCCTCTTCTCTCAGGTCCTGGGGTCCCACCCTGCCGGCTGGCCCAGCTGAGATCCTCCTCTTTGCTCTCGGGTCCAGATCTGCCCTCTCCCTCCCCTGCAGCGGGTGGTTTGTTCTCTGTCACTTAAAGGGCCACCTCCCCATCTCTGCGGCCTTCTCCTCCACCCTGCCTGGCGGGGGAGGCACACCTCACCCCTGCCAGCACTGCTGACCCGACTCCATTACCCTCTCCTCCAGCGATGGACACACAGCCCAGTCTCTTCAGCACCTGCTGACAGACACCCCCAGTGAGACCTGTCCCCGGATCCATGTCCCCTGCCTACCCACTGGTGTGGCCTTTGGAATCACTGCGACTACTTAGCTGTAGGGCCTGGGTGCCTCTCATACCGTTTTTAAACCTCCCCGTTCTCATCTGTAAAATGGGGTGCTGAGCATGGCCACACTCTGGTGCTCCGATGGGGGGAGAAGGACAGGTGCTGCTGGCAGTGGTGCCCTGCACAGCAGCGGGAACCACAAAGGGAGGGACAGGAGGGGAAGCGTGAGCCCACAGATCACCTAGAACCCAGCAGCCAAGCAATGAACTCAATACAGCTGTCTTCAACATGACAATGAACATTACAGCGTAAGCTATTTCCCCAAATCACTCTAAGTCCAGGCCATCGGAGCAGGGCTGTGAGCTCACGCAGGATCTTACAGGCCCTGTGGGGACTGGGCCTGTGGGGACTGGCCCTGTTGGGGCTGCCAGGTGGAGAGGAGGCAGCAAGGAGGCAGACAGGCTGGAAGAAGCCAGTGCAGCCAGCCAGAGAGTTCAAGGTGCTGGCAGGTGGGATGGGAGATGGGAGATGGGAGAGACACAGAGAAGGTCCAGGGTGACCGGATGGGCTGGAGGAAGCCAGCTGTGCTGTGGGGGCAGAGGATGGAGACGCTCAGTCTCAAGAGCCTGGCAGCTGGACAGGTACGTCTGAAAAGGACAGAAAGGCCCAGCTTGAAATCAAAACCTGGGGGGTCAGGAGCACCTAGAGATGGGACTCACCACGGCTGCTCAGTAGGGGAGCGGGAAAGAGCAGGGCTTTGAACCCCACAAGCCACAGCCCAGATACAATGCAAAAGAGCCGCAGGGAAGACTGGGCTCACCAGAACACAGAGCAATGAATCACGCCACAAACACGGGTGCCTTGCTTCCCGCCTCCTCCCAAGACCCCATGCTCTGCAGTACCAGGTCCCTCCTGTCCCCACAGTCTGGCCATCTCGTGCTGGATAAATGGACGCAGAGGGCATGCAGGCCTGAGTCTGGCTTCTCTCACAGGGACTCACAAGTAAAGCAGCTGCGAACACATGGGGTGGGATTCAGGGTCACAATGGGGGGTACTTGTAACTGCAGAAGTGAGGCACCATTCTGCGTTTCCATGGGCAGGTTGTGAGGGTCCCTCTCCCACATATTCTCAAGGTTAATTTTAACTCTAACGATGGACTGTGCTGGTATCTCACTGTGGTTTTTACTTGCATTTCCTTAAGGACTAGGGATGTTGAGCATCTCTTCATGAGCTTATTATTATTGTGCATCTTCTTTGGTGAGATGCCTGTTCAGATCTTTTACTCATATTTAACCTGGGGCTTGGCTTTCTCATTGGCTTTTGAGAGTTTCTTTATTCCAGTCCTTCGTCTCATGTGATTTGCACATATTTCCACCCCCATCTGTGACATATCCTTTCATTCTTTAACAGTGTCGTACAGAGAGCAGAAGTTCCTAATTGTAAGTTCTAACTTATCAATATTTGCTCCTGTAAATTGTGCTTTTGGTATCATAGCGAGGAAATCCTTGCTTAAAGTCAAGTCACACAGAGTTTTCACCTAGAACTTGTACAATTTTAAGCTCAACATTCTTTAAGAATTTAGTGTTTGTGACTGGTGCAAGGTGTAGGAAAAGCTTTTTGTAGATGGCTGTCCAATGACCCCAGCACAGATGGTTGAAAAGACTGCTCTTTCTCTAATGAGTCACCTCCCTCCTCCATCAGTTACTGGGCTGTATGTGCAGGTTTATTTCTGCTCCATGGCCCACAGCTCTGTCCTTCTTCCAAAAGTTCACCGTCTTGAATACAATTGGTTTAGTGTTAAGTCTTGACTTCAGAAAGTGTGACTCCTTCAAGTTTACTGGCTTTTTTCCAAAACGGTCTTGTTTATTCTCGTTCCTTTGCTGCCCCATCAATGTTAGAAGCATCCTGTGGTCGACTCCCTGCCGCCCTCGGAGATTCCAGCTGGAGTGCGGCAGATCATAGGTCAATCCGTGGAGCTAACGTGCTAACACGAGTCTTCCATCCAGGCACGTGGCATCTCTGTCCATTTCTTCATATCTTCTCGGATTTCCTTCATCGGTGTTTCATAGTTTTCAGTGTACACATATTAATGTATTTTTATTAGATTTACATCCAAATATGCCAGTGCTATTCTAGGTGTTACTTCTTAAGTTTCCATTGTTCCTAGCTAATATAAAACAAAGATTTTCAAATTGCCCTCGTATGTTGCAGACTACCTAAATTCTCTGGTATTTGTCAGAGTAAAGTCTGTGTGCGATCTTCAGGCCTTTCTAAAGGGCAGTCCAGGTTTCTACCAAAGGAGTGAGCATTCTCTCTTCCTTTCCAATCTGCCTGTCTCCTTCCCCTCCCGCCTGTGGACTGGCGAGGACCTCCAGCGCCCCGTGGAGGGGGAGGGAGCCCTGCACCCTGGCTCTGTTCCCACGCCGTCCTCACCTCTGGGAGCACGTCAGCAGCGGGGTTTCTGCAGATGCTCCTTGCAGGCTGGAGTCCCCCACGAGCCTTCAATGCTGGGAGTTTTTATCAGAAATTGTTTTGAATTTTGTCAAAAGCTTTCCCTGCATCTATGGAGATGATGTGTTTTCGTCTTCCATTGCTGGCATGTGAATTCCATTGACTAATTTGTGAATGTTAAGCCAGGCTGACATTCCTTGGTGATGCTGTAATAATTTTTAATACACTGTTGTTTATCTGCTTGTGTATCACATACTGGTATTTGCTGATATATAACAGACATGCTCTCATACATCTGATCTGTTAGTTTGATGGATGTTTGCCTTTGTTTCATGGAGGATCGTTTTTCTGATGTGGCGTCTCTGTCTGCCTCTGCCATCAGGTAGTGGCCGTGTCACAGCGTGGGTTAGGAGCATCACTGTGCTTCGATCTTCTTTACGAGTTTCTGTGTAGTTGCTGTTTCTCCCTTAAATGCTCAACAGAATTTGCCAGGAAAACCATCTGGTCCTAAAAGTTTTTTGCAGGAAAGTTGGCCAACATTTCAACGGTATCAATAGGGCATCTATTTCTTCCTGGCTAAGCTTTGGTACTTGTTTCTACAAAAATTCGCTGCTTTCACAAGTTTATTGACATATATTATTCACGGTATTTCCCTTATCTTTTTTTAAAAAATATTTTTATTGATTTTTTTACAGAGAGGAAGGGGGAGGCATAGAGAGCCAGAAACACTGATGAGAAACATCCATCAGCTGCCTCCTGCACACCTCCCCCTGGGGATGTGCCCGCAACCAAGGTACATGCCCTTAACCGGAATCGAACCTGGTACTTTCCAGTCCGCAGGCTGATGCTCTATCAACTGAGCCAAACCGGTTAGGGCTCCCTTATTATCTTTTTAATGCTGCAGGATCTTTAGTGATGATGCCCATGTCAAATTTCTGAAATTTGAAATTTTGTATTCTACCTTAAGAAATCAGAGATAGGAGAGCAAATTCAACCCAAAACAATTGAATAAAAAGAAAACAGCAAGGAACAGAAATCAGTGAGAACAATCAGAACAAGGACACAGCAGCAGCTCTCCAAGGTCACACAGTCAGCCCTCAGCCACACCCCTGGTCGACCCTCTGGCTCAGGGTCCCGTCTTCCTGCTTCCTCACCTGCCTGGGAATTGTGGGCAGGATGTAAACAGTAAAACTGCGACTTTATCTGGTTAGATACTCGCCTGGAAATCCTCTCCCGGCTGTAAGCTGCTGAGCCTGTCCCCTCTCTCTCAGGTGCTGCCCTGTCCCGCCTGGTGTCTGATGTTTGAAAACCACTGTTTCAGACGTTTTTCTGGTTTAAATTTCTTTAAGGCAGGAGTACGTTACCTGTTCCTCCACACTGGTGGAAGCAGGTTTGCTCATCAGAGTATAAATTTCCAGAAAAAAATTGTGACTTTTAACAGGCAAAAAATGTCAGGGTCCTGTTCAGCTCACCTACTTAGGTGTCTCTACCTTGACTTACCTCTGGGCTGTTTTACAATTCTGTGAATTCTAGAAACTGATAACATAAATGCCCCTGGACCACGGGAATGAAGAGTGTCAATAATTATGCGACAGTTTTTGTTTGTGTGTTTTTAATTGATTTCAGAGAGAAGAAGGGAGAGGGAGAGAGAGATAGAAACATCAATGATGAGAGAGAATCATCGACTGGCTGCCTCCTGCATGCCCCACACTAAGGGATCGAGTCTGCAACCTGAGAATATGCCCCTGATCGGGAATCGAACTGTGATCTTCTGGTTTATGGGTTGATTGTCAACCTTTGAGCCACACTGGCCTGGCAATTATGAGCCAGTCTTAGATCATTCAGCAAATTCATTTTAGCACCAGGAATGGGAGATATTACTGGTCTTCCCATTAATAAATATTTATTATCTCAATAAAAAATATTTAATACTTGCTCATTTTATGTTTGTATGCAAGCCAAAATTATATCAGTTTTAAAATTTATCTATAGCATTACTATAAACTTGAACAACCCAAGGTTCATCAATAGAAAAACAACTTTAACTCAAATGATGACCTATTCATATAATAAAATACTCGGAAGACATAAAAATAGTGTATATTAATTTACATAGAAAGCTTTCCTAGTGTACCCCCCAAAAAGAGTAGGTTTTAAAAATACATTTATCTATGACCAGCGAAGGAAGGTTGCCAAACTCCAGCCACACAGACGGTTAGACTAGGGTGTGGACATCAAACCAGAGGCGGGATGGGGGCGGGGGGTTTATTTATACTCTCCCGCCTTGTGCAATTTCCTGAGTGCTATTCAACAAGGAACTGCTAAGCACGGAGAATGTGTCAGACCCACTCCTAGGTGCCCAGGACACAGCTCTGAGCAAGACAGGTGCCTGCCCCCAAGCGTTCACAGGCAAGCTCACCGTGTCAGAAACCGGGAAAGGTCTGTGACCTAGTGACCTTGCCCGCAGGTGGAAGACCTGAGTTAGAGCTGCAAGTCTCCAAACAGCTTCCTCAAGAGCCTTCCTGACACCCCATGAACCTGCGCCCCAGCCCTCAGGTGGTTCATTTCCTTCCCAGGCTGCCCCTCGGCCACCGTGGGGAGTTTCCAAATGTCTCTCCACAATGCCATGGATGCCCCCGTTCACTGCCAACCCTCCAGCACCTGGCACCTCCCCAGCTGTGGTCTCTTCCTCTTCTTACAAGGGCACAAATCCCATCCTGGGGTCTCACCCTCATGACCTCATCTCATCCTGATGACCTTCCAAAGGCCCATCACATACCATCTCATTGGGGAGTCAGGCTTCCACAGAAGAATGTGGGGAGCACACACATCCAATCTGTGGCAGAGTGGAATTGCACCTCTACTGGGAGAGATAAATAACTAAATGGCCAGCAGGTACAGGATGCAAGTTCTGATCATGATGGCTCCACGGGGCACGGTCCCAGTGTGAGGCGGCCAAGACTCCCTAGGACTCCCAGGACCACCCCCCAGGACTCTTCCCTGAGGACAGCCCCCCACACCCAAACAGGCTTCTAGCACGTTCCCTCGCAACTGTCATTGCCAGGACCCTCCCTGCCTGGAGCTAGGCCAGCTGCCCGCTCACCCTTCCTGGATGTGCCCCACCAGTGTCAGACTCAGATGCACACAAACTTTGCAAGGTCCACCTTTGAACATCAGACAGACAGACAAAGGAACAAAACTATAGCTCAACACGACAGATGTTTTCACCAAAACTAACAGACCCAGGGAGCCGAGAGCTGGACTGGAGGGCTCCAGCCACGCCAGGGACTCCCCCAGTGGCCGCGGACAGAGGGGGGCATGGGGCCTGTGCAGTGCTGAGGCAAGCACTGACAGAGCGGGGCCTGCTCTCTCCAGCACACCTCCCTCCTCATGAGCTGCCACAGGCAGCAGCCTGCCCGCCTGGCTTTGGCCAGGCGTCCCTGACATCAGGTGTCCGCCTGGGCAGAGCAGAGTATGGGGAAGGAGCAGCCCAGGACCCCTAGGTAATGGGAAACTAGCCCCCCTTTACTCCCAGAGACCCTACCTCTATGGCCCTTCACCTGCCTCATTTCCAAGGATGTTCCTTCCTGATGCCCCTGCGCCTGGGCCTAAGCTGATGCCCAGGGATCCGCCTTCTGTTCCCCCAAAACAAACACGACGCCTGGCAGACGATACACAGCCTGGCAGACATCACACATCGGATGGGTGAGAAAGGAACTCCGCCCCCACACGGCCCAGGGGGCACACCTTGCTGGATGGCGAGGGGTGACAAGGCCTGCACCGAGCTCTTCCTCTGGGTCCCCATGTCACCTCCAAAACAGGAGCGGGACCCACACGGCCCTGCCATTGGGCCCAGCGTTCACTGCAGGAGCCAGGGCAGCCCGGGACCATCCTCACCCAGCTGCGCTCAGGCCGCCCGAATCTAGTCTGCCCCTCTGGCTGCAGCCACTCACCTCCTGTTCTCAGCTCGAGGTGCCTGCTCAGAGTGACCTCTCAGACACCCTACCCGGGGCCCAGAGTGCACACCGATGCACAGACCTCACCAAGGACCCGCGTGACTGCCTCGATGGTCCTTACCGTGGCGGAAATTCCTGAGCCGTCCTGGGTTGTGCCAATCATCTGTGCCCCAGAAGTGGAGCCCTCTGTCCGCCACGTCCCAGCTCCACCCCAGCCCCCAGGGCACAGCTCCCCGTGACAGGGCCTCAGGCAACATCTGCTCAACAGACAGTGTGGAATCTGGCCCGTCCTCCGGCACCTCCCCTGAGAGTCACCCACACTCTGCCCAGACCGCACGGTGGTCCCTCTGTGTGGTCTCATCATGGTAAACCCCAGGACCCGCAAGAGGTACCCTAATGTCCCCACATTCTTTCAGCAACCTCCCCTCCAATAATGGAGACCCCTTCCACCCAGTCTCCTGAATCCTGGCCAGAGCGGGGATCAGAAAGGGGCCTCCGAGGAGAAATGCGACGCCTGTCCCGTGGGCGCCAGGACAGCCATGTCTGCACGCTGAGTGGGGAGGTGGGATTCCACACAAACACAATACTTATCGTGAAGCAGCTTATGTGGGGGGGCCGGGGGGCTGGCACAGCGCTCTCACCTGGTAGAACTCCCGGAGCCAGTTCTTTTGCAGGTTGTCCGGCTGTAAACACACAAGAAGAAGGAAAAGTCAGTCGGACTGCTCACCGCCCCAAACAGCCCTGCGCAGAAGCCTCTGTGATGAAGACCTACTTGCCGGCCTCACTGTGGGGGTTGGGGTCTCTGCATGGGTGGGGGGGATCTATGCCGCACAGGGACCCACTCCGCACACAGGACACCATGCTCCACACAGGAGACCCCTTCCGCAGGCAGGGACCAATCTACAAGTTTTCCCAGACCAAACCCGCCTGGCAAAGGGCAGGCACCACACAGCCCCGAGTCCTGCCCCTTCCCAGGGGTAGTGGCGGGGCTGCCACAGCAGGTGGGCTTGTAGAAGCTGGGAGGACCCAAAGCACCGAGCGCCCGCTCCCAGATTCTGGTTACTTTGGGGACCAGCAGGCAGGGAATAGCAGAGTATATGAGACTGAGATGCAGACCTTCCTGGGAGGGCCTGACCACTGGCTCCCTCGGGCTGTCTGATGTCGCCTCACCAATGGCTTAAGTCACCGGCCCTGGGAGCTCTGCTGAGCGTCCTGGACGACGGACAAGGCTGTCGGGAGTCCCGCAGCCCCGAGTGCACCACGAGGTAGCACGGCAGAGCTAGGCTCCAATGAGGCCGGGAGGCGTGCAGGGGTGCAGTTCCAGGTCTGCAGGGGAGCAGTCTAGGTCCCGCTACACAGCACTGTGACCTGCTCATCACGACGGAACTGCAACTTAAAGTGGCCCATGCCCAGGAGAAGCAAGAGCCTCTGTCCACACAGAAACACGGACGCCATGCTCACGGCATTAGTCACACGAGCCTGGTCTGATACACAACGCACTATGACTCGGCCATAGAAGGGAAGGACGCACTGACATTGGCCGTGAGACAGACAGGCCTCGGAGGCCCGATGTGGGTGAAAGGAGCCGCCGCACAGGGGCAGACCTGTGAGGCTCCGTTGAGTGGAATGTGCGGGAAGACAAAGCCACAGGGACAGGCGTTCGGCTGCTGCCAGCGCTGGGTGGGGCAGCGGGAAGGCCGGCTCGGGCCCAGGGCTGTGGGGGATGATGGGATGTTGTAGACGTGGTGGTGGTGGCGGTGACACTGAAACCACTGCCTGTGCGCTCCCTCTCCCCAACCCCGCCATCTCCGCCCGAACCAGGACACCGGAACCACAGGATGGCGCTGAGCTAGGGCTCAGCTGCATGGACCATTCTCTGTCCGTTACCGCGCTCTGCTCTTATTTTATTACAATATGAAAAGTGAAAGTTTCAAGACCATGAGAAGAAGGGCTGATCCCAACTGAGACGCAGAAAATGTGGGCCCACAGCCCCGAGTCCCTGCACACACCGGACTCCACACAGGCCGAAGGGACCAGACCTGGACTAACACATGGTCTGCGGGCCAGTGCAGCTACAGATGTCAATGATTCTTTACACTCCGCCTGACACTGGTCCTGCCTGGCACATAAACCGCTCATGTCATTTCCCTGACATTTCCCAGAAGATGCAAGGAGAACGTAATTTCTTGAAACTCACCATTGGATTTACAGCCTGACTTACTAATATTGGCCTCAAGTCTTCTCCCACTAACAGTAAGGATTCCGCAGCAAGCCACCACGTCCTCAGTGAGACCCATCAAGGCACAGGCCTTCCGGTCCCTGCTCTGGACCCGCCCCACCGACAGAGCCGTGCAAGAGCACCCCGACATCTCCCCTGACTGAGACAAAGCGGGGAGACCACAGCAGAGATACCCAGAAGCCCTGGAAACCTTTGCTAGTTAGGACTCCATACTTCTAGAAAACAGACCCTGAAACAACAGAGCACAGCCTGTGTGCAAGCACACACACACACACACACACACACACACACACACTTATGCATGCTCTCCAGCCAAGACAAAACCCCAAAAATGATCTTTTTATATGCACATATCCCAGTTTCTATAAAATTAGACCTTCCCATCACAGCACCCTCTCATTGAGGGCCCCGCCCAGCTGGGCGGTGGGGCTGGGATGCCACACTGTCACAGTGGCCACATTTCAAGTGCACGGGCTCCGTGTTGGCATGACAACGTGGCGGCTCTCCCCAGGAGCAGCTCTGGGCAAGGCCTGGAGGCCACGTGGGTGCCAGCCTCCTCAGAGCTACAGCCCATGTTTGGTTAATGCAGTTATTTTTACAGCCACTAAAGTAAGAATAAGAGATAAACACCCGAACTAGATCTTACAGGAAAACTTTCATTCTAGCCCAAAGCGGAGGCTCTGCTGGGCTTTGCCCTAAAGGTGTTTTGAAATTTTCTTCCCGGAAAAGGAAAATTATGTAGAACAAAATTCTAAATTTACATGAAGAAGGAAGAACGTTAGAGAAGAAATAAATAAAAGTAAAAAAGTCTTCAATAAAAGTCACAGCCAGTTTTGATAACATTCTGATGGACCAGGAATTGACAGGGACTTCCTGTGGGTGGCAGGACTCTCACTTCCTCCAAGTGTCCCCCATGGTGTCTCACCTGCGTGGCCCTCTTCCCCCAGTATGGGCGGGACCCTGAAGACGATAAGATATCACTCCCAAGATTAGGTAACATTACATGGCAGAGTGAAGGGACTTTGCAGGTGTAATTTCCAAAGTTAGTTCATCTCAAGTCAATCAAAAGGGCATATCCTGGGCAGGTCTGGCCTTATCAGCACCAGGTGAGCCATTTAAAAGAGGTTCTAAAGGGCAGGTTCTGGAAGCAGAGCACGCGCTCCTGCTGGCCCTGGCGGAGCCAGCTGCCTGAACTGGACAGCCCCAGGAAGTGACCTCTGCCCACAGCTCCGCAGGAGCTCGGAGGGAATCCTTCCCCAGCTGGTCTCCGGATGAGAACACCGCCCGAGAGACCGCCGAGCGGAGGGCTCGATTAGGCTGAGCCCAACGTCTACCTACAGGACCATGAGACAGAAAGTGGGTGCCCGGTGTAGACCACTAAGTTTGTGGTAATTCGGTACCCAGCAGAGAAAACTAACACATATGCCTTTCATACTTATAAATACGTGTGGGTGTGTATAATAAAGTAAAATAAAGATTGTTTTACACATTCCTTCCCCATTCAAATTTTATTTTACTATAAAGTACATGGTAAGGGTCTAATTGGACATTTTGTCCTAACAGTCCACAGTCTAAAACAGATGTTAAACTGGGAGGTCCCAGTTCCTAAGTGCTAGTCCCTCCTTCCGTCTGTCCGTCCGCCCGCCCCTCCTTCCCCTCCCTCCAATAATTAGTCTTGTCAGATAATGATTTCAGCTATGTATTCAAACAGCTCTTTACCTTTCCTTAATGTACTGTTTTATGGGCTTTGTTTCTGTGTGTTTTCACTCAATAAAATTTGGATTTATACTTATCCTTCCTATGTCCCTTCAGTTGATGGCATAGTTTTGTCATTTAGCGTTATGGATGAAATATCTCCTTTATTTTTATTGTTTCTTGTTGAACAGCAACAACTTGGAATATCACAGAAGCTCTGTATTGGAAATATTACCCTCCCCCCCACATACACACACGTTCATGCTTCCCGCCTTTTTCATGGAGAATCATGAGGCACTCGCACTGAGGTCAGGAATGAGGCCCAGGCACCCTTACTTCCACCACTGTTCGAACTTCTCTCAGAGACAGCGGGGAGTAGACAGAAAAGAGAAGGCAATCAGAGGCATTAGCCTGGAGAGGAAGAACCGAACCTCCCACATCTGCACAAGGCATCACAGCACATCTGGAAAACCGGATGATACAACTGAAGAAAACAATAAAAGGGTTTAGGAAAATAGCATGGTGTAAAAGTAAGATACGAAAATCAGCAGCCATCACTACATAAAAAAGACAGTCAGAAGATATATTGGAGAAGAAAACCCCCATTTACAATAGCAACATAAAGATAAAAGTTAGGAATAAGTTTTAAAATGTGAAAGCTTTAACCCTAGCCCGTTTTCTCAGTGATTAAGGCATCAGCCCACCAACTAAAGAGTCTCGGGTTTGATTCCAGGTTCTCAATCCCTAGCCCTGGTTGGGAAAGGCCTGCAAGAGGCAGCCAATCAGTGTGATCAATGTTTCTCTCTCTCTGTCTCTCCCTCTCCCTTCCACTCTCTCTAAAAATCAATGAGAAAAACATCCTCGGCTGAGGATTAACAAAAACAACAGCAAAAGTGAAAACGTTGGAAGAGAAACACATTAAACCCTTCCTGGCAGCGACAAAAGTAGCCCCGAGTCAAAGACGACCTCCCTGGTTCTCAGGAAGGTGACTCAGCGCCATAAAGCCATCTGTTCGCTCCAGGTTGGTCTATAAATGACACTGTCCCACCAGCAGTAAGAGACCCGCCCCGCCCAGCCCAAGCTAGATAGGCTGATGCTAAAGTTCATATGGAAAAATATACTATGACTCAAAATCCAAACACCATTTTTAAAACTGCAGTAAAAAACAACAACACTCTTCTGCGTGTCAAAAATCATAAGCAAAATAGAAAGACAAATGTCAGACTGATTGAAAATGTTTGTAGCATAAATCACACATTCAGAGTTAGTCTTCCTAATGTTTGATGAACTCTTAAAAGTCAAGCCAGCCCGGATGGCTCCGTTGTTGAAAGCTGAACTATGAACCAGGAGGTCATGGTTCGATTCCTGGTCAAGGCACATGCCCGGGGTTGCAGATTCAGGGAGTATGCAAGAGGCAGTCGATCAATGATTCTCTCTCATTATTGGTGTTTCTATCTCTCTCTCCCTCTCCCTTCCTCTCTGAAATCAATTAAAAAAAATTTTTTTTTCAAGTAAAAAAAAAACAACAAAAAGTCTGACAAAAAAAAAAAAAGGGCAAAAGACCCAAACAGAGGAGTCACAGGAAAGGTCTCCACACGATGTCCATGTGAAGAGACATGCACCTTTCTCCCAGGGGCGAGCTGGCAGGGGGCCTCCTGAGGGGGAGGCGGGGTACACCCCCACTCACCCCGGTGCTTTGCTAAAATGACGTCTAACCCAAAATGAAAGCGGAGAAACAAGCAGAGATCCCAACAGTGGGACACCCTCCAGGATGAGTGGGCCAGACTCTTCACAATGTCAAGGTCAGAAAGACCAAAGAGGGTGAGGAGGCTGGGATGACAGGCTACAGAGCTGTGACCCCCAGCTCAGCAGGTGAGCCTTGAGCACAAGCCAGGAAAAAGGAGTAATAAGCACCATCAGGGCTGCTGGAGGTAACTGGGGTGACATGACTGTACACTGTACCTAGGTCCCTTTGTCCCAGGACAGATGGCCGAGTGAAGACCGTGTGCTCAGATGGGAAACACTCACTTGTGGGGGTGCCTCTGAGGTCTGAGCATCACAATGTTGACAACTTACTTTCTAACGGGTTCCCCCACCTACCTACTCTCCTCTGCAACCCCACTGTACTCTGGGAGGTGAGCCTGCTGTGGATATTGGTCAGCCCGCAGCTGCCTGGGACTGAGCGGGTGAAGGGTCTGGCCAGGGTGTGCAGGCTGTAATCCTCGAGGGAGAACTCAGCTCTCTCTGAATAGCCCCTTCAGGGACAGGGATGCCGGCACCCTCCTCCCGCAGGACAGATGCAGGCCACGAGGATGCAGTGGCACTGGGAGGATCTCTCGCCCACAGCGCGCCTTCACCAGTTACGACTGTCACATTTCACTGCATCCAAACGCCACTGTGTCAGCACCCCAGGAGTTTGGAACATGAAGGCTCTTCTCTAACATGTGAAAAATGTAATTCTTAGAATCCATGAAGTACAGTAAAAATGTACATGTCAGAATCCCTGAAGTACAGTACAAATGTACATGTCAGAATCCTGAAATACCATACAAATGTACATGTCAGAATCCATGAAATACCATACAAATGTACATGTCAGAATCCATGAAATACCATACAAATGTACATGTCAGAATCCATGAAATACCATACAAATGTACAATGTCAGAATCCATGAAATACTGTAAAAATGTACATGCCAGAATCCATGAAATACTGTACAAATGTATAGTCAGAATCCATGAAATACTATACAAATGTACATGTCAGAATCCATGAAATCCCATACAAATGTAATGCCAGAATCCATGAAATACTGTACAATGTATAGTCAGAATCCATGAAATACTGTACAAATGTCCATGTCAGAATCCATGAAATCCCATACAAATGTACATGTCAGAATCCATGAAACCTGGTACGAACAGACCGTGAGATGTGCTGTCAGGATTCTAAGGGACACAGTGAGAACGCCCACCCACCCACAGCATCCATGTCCCCAAGCTGCCTGCAGGCCGCCCAACATCGGGCTCTGTGGGTGAGTGTCCCCCATCCACCCCCAAACAGCACACACACCAGTCTGCACAGGGAGGGGAGGCAGCCTGAGACCACATCCACTGCTGGCTCTCGTGGCCAGGAGAGGACAGTTTTGATGAAAGGGACCCCATCTCTGTCACTCTTGTAGGCACGTCCTGACTGACTACAGGCTGCAGCTCGAACCTGTCCTGGCGCTGGAAGGAGGATCTGCTGAGAAGCCAGCAGCCAGCTGGAGGGCGCACAGGAAAGGAGATGCTGGATGCTGAGGGCGGCTCACAGGAGGGAGCTCCACCCAGAGTCTGAGATGGTCAGGTGGGCAAAGGCGCTGGAAAGGCCATCCCACCAGGATGCCCATGGGCATCACTTCCCCCCTGGTGTCAGGGTTGGGGAACCAGGAGCCCCCATTCTGGTCCCACGCTGAAGCCCCTTGGTCCCCGAGGCCTGCAGGAGGGAGAGGGCTGCTGCTTCCTTGGCCACACAGAGCTGAGGTGTCACTGGCAGCCAGGCATCACTCTGGGGAGCAGAAATGAGGTGTCACTGGCAGCACAGGCATCACTCTGGGGAGCAGAAAGGACTTCTTGGCTCCAGAGCTGTGCTGGAGCCTGGGCTGAGGGAAGATGGGGACTCAAAGGTGCCGCCCCAGCCCTGGAGGCAGCACCCCAACCCTGGAGGTTAACCCCTCTGAGACAGCAGACCCACACTCCAAGAGGTGGCCATAGACTGTGCACATAGCACCCAACCGCATGTTCCTCAGCTCGATCCTTAGCACCCTGGGCCTGAGCCACTTAACACAGCACCCTGGGCTCCCGCACCCTGCAGACCGGGGGCCTCCGGGCAGGGGCCGCGCTGCGCGATCCGCAGGAAATCCTGGCCCCGCCATAGCTTATCCCTGCGGAAAACCGTTTCCTCTCATGTGAAGGGAAATCTTGTCTGTGCGGTCCGAAATACACTGCGGCTAAAAATAGCTGGGAGAAGGAAGTGACGGTCAGCCCCCCACCAAAGGACAAGTGCGAGGCGGCAGGCCGCCAGCAGCCGGGGGCCCGGGTCGCGCACTGACTCCCACGTCCACCTCTCCGCCCTGGCCTCCACCCCTGCACTAGCCAGTCACAGCAAGGGAACGAGCAAGAAAAGGGAACAACGCAAAGAGCAAGGCTTCCTGTGAAGGGCGGCTGGAAATGCCCTCCTCTCTCCTTAAGTGTAAAGAAAAAGCTCTTAAGTGTCTCCACATTATGCCAGAACTTCTCACAAAGATGCAGCCTCTGCAAACCTTAACCCCCTGGGAAGGAGGGCTTGATGAATTTATAACAAAACAGACATTTTTCCTTACGGGTGTCCCAGATCATAATATATTTAAAATAATGTATCAGCCCCGTTGGTGTGATTCAGAGGTTGAGTGTCGGACCATGAACCAGGAGGTCATGGTTCGGTTCCTGGTCAGGCCGCATGCCCGGGTTGTGGGCTCTATCCCTAGTAGAGGGCGTGCAGGAAGCAGCCAACCGAACATAAGAAACATCTTATCTATGTTTCTATTTCTCTCTCCCTCTCCCTTCCTCTCTAAAAAAAATCAATAAACATAAAACATTTAAAAAAAGAAATGCACACCCTGGAACAATAAAACAATTAAATAAAATAATTCATCATCACACAGGATGGAATTCTAAGAACAAAGCAATCCGGGGACATCCTGGCACCTCCAGGAAATAACGGCCTATGAAGAACGATACGATCGGCTGGCCGGGCACGCTCTGTGCAGGCCAACCGTCCGGCTGAGACCAAGCCGGGGCCCGTTTCCCAACAGACGCGCACCCGGCTGCACTCCAAGCCCCAGATGTGGAACAGAGCAGAAGAGGAGCCCGAAACCCGAGGCCGGCTGACACATCCCATGGCAGCAGCCTCGCCCTGTGATCTCAGCACATCCCCTCCCCTCACCCCCGCAACAGAGGCTCCGTCCCCTGGGGCTCCCTTCCCAGGAAGTCCCCCAACACCCCTGCTTTCCCCTCCACAGTGACTTCAGCCAAAACATCAAACCAGCTGTGCCAAGACCCCCGCTGAGGGGACAGCTGGCGGGCGGGGCAGCGGCTGGGAGGCTCCTCACGTGGCCCCTCCGCCTCCCAGGGCACCCTGTCCTGTTCATCCTCCAAGCTTTTCCAGCAGTTTACGCGCTGCTGTCCGTACGCTGGTTCTCTCTGCTTTCTTTCACGAGTGGGTTTACAGGAGAGGACGGGAAGACATAAAACCAGAGCCCACCACGTGGTCCTCTGCAAACAGCACGCACCTGGTCCAGAGGATGCAGCCCTAACGGCCTGACCCCTGGACGCACGGGGACAGAGCAGGCGGGTGGGGGGTGGGGGGAGGCCAGAACATGGCGGTCCACAGAAGATCGCAGATGATGGAACTCAAACTCCACGCCCACAATAAACACCAGCGGGAGTGGTGAGCTGTCGGGAGACGAGACTGGTGGGGGCGGGGCAGGCAACTGCTCCTGGGCCAGAGTTAGGCCACGGCTGCTTTAACACGCAATGCATCGCTCTGTCCAATTTTTAACAGCGTTTCTTTTCAAAAGTGACTCATACTCGTATCAAGCATTTTGGGACACTCCGTGGGGCGGGGGGAGCAAAAACTAAAACTGCAGCCGCCTACACTGCTATCACCTGGGTGCCCTGGGACCCCATGGCCACACCCCGACGACAATGCAGTCACCCATCACCTGCCCCTCCACAGGCTGTCCACTGCGGCTGGTCAGCGAGGTGGCTTCCAGAGGCCCTTGTGACAAGTTACAGGGTTGGGGTACACCGATGACTATGTCAAAAGGATGAGGTCCCAGTGGGGTTTCTGGGGAAAGGTGTCCCAAAGGAGGTGGCCACCGGGAGCCGTCAGTGATTTGAGAGCCTGTGCCCTCTCCCTGCATGGAGGGTGCTCGCTTCAGCGGGAGATGAACCCCTACTGTGTAACTGAGAGGGGGAGCCGGTGGAGGCCTGGGAGAAAGACAGGAACAGATTCTGTGTCTCCGATGGAAGGCCACCTCGGCAGGGAGAGCACAGGCCCAGCCCAGACTCGGCAAGGCCAGCCTCGAAACGCACTTCCCTCTGCCCCTTTCTACACGACAACTGGGCTCCATAAGTGGCAGGTCTCTCCAGGCTGCCACAGCATCGCTCATCCATAGACAGAGGCAGGGCTGGGTTTCGGGGACCCACAGCTCTGGTTCCGGTGGAATGAAGCGGTCACCTGGAGCTTTGGGAGGTGAGCCGGCCCTGCTGTGACCCAAAGGACACCCCAGACCCACAGGGCCACCTCCTCCTGCCACAGCAGGTGGCCTCCTGCTCACAGGTGGGAAAATGTGTCCACTGAGAAAGAGCCAAACTCAAGCTAGGTCCTGGGGTGGAAGACCAGCTATGAAAGGAGAGGATTTCCAGGAAGGAAGAAAGTATATAAATTTAATTTGGCAGCGTGGGTTCTAAAGAAGGCGAATGCAGCCCAGCCAAGGTCTCGAAAAAGGGACAAAGGAGAGAACTCTCCCTGGGCAGGGCAGAGCCAAGTGTCCCAGCGAGCGCCCATCCTGGTCACACAATGGAACAGTCAGCAGAAACTCCAACCAAAGTGCAGGCAGCGAACAATGGAGAAACTAGCCAACCCAAACACTGGCTCTTCAACAAATCAGGAAAACTGATAAACCACTAGGAATGATCGTCATTTAAAAAAAAAAAAAGGACTCACATGACCAATATCAGGAACCAAAGGTTATCAATGCAGGCATTGAGAGAGCAATAGGAGAGCCCGGCCGGCATGGCTCAGTGGTTGCGTGCTGACCTATGAGCCAGGATGTCATGGCTCCATTCCCAGTCCGGGCACATGCCTGGGTTATGGCTCAGTCCCCAGTAGGGGGCGTGCAGGAGGCAGCCGATTGCAGATGTCTGTTTCTCAGTGATATTTCTATTCTCATCCCTTTCCCTTCCTTTCCCTCTCTCTCTCTCTAAAATATTTTCTAAAAAGAGCAATAGGAAAGTCTCTGAGCAATACTGACAAATGTGACAGCTCAGGAGAAATTCCTTAAAAAATAAAATGACACAATGAAGCAAAACTTTTATCTGTTAGAGAAATTGGGTTTGTATCAAAAACCTTCCCACATTACACTGATGGTTTCACTAGGGAATTCCATTAATCACTCAAGGAAGAAACACCAGCAATCTTAATGGCTCTTTCAAAATAGAGATTAATTTCTAGTTTGGTCTATGAAGTCACCATAAACCCTAATACCAAACCCTGACAAAGACATTCAAAGACTCGGCAAAGAAAAAAAATTACACACTAATATCTCTTATGAACACAAACACAAGCCAAATGCAGAAATATGTAATAAAGAGAATATCATACAACCAAGTAGGGTTTAGTCCAGGAATGATAGTTTGATTGAAAATCAATGTAATTCACCACACTTACAGACTGAAGGAGAAAAACTACAGGATCATTTCAATAGATGCAGAAAATGCATTTGTCAGCATTCAACTTTTTTCATAGTTAAAAACACACAGCAACGTAAGCAACAGAAGAAAACGTCCGCAGTTTAATGAAAGAGCATCTAAAACAAGAAGCAACAACCTCCAGCTCCACCATGCTACAGGCTCAGCATCCTGGTTCACATGAAGTCGGGTCCTGACCAGAGCAGGAGGCAGAGAGAGAAGGCATCATGTACAGCTGGCTGTTTGCAGATGCTGACTGTTGACATATACAGCCTTCAGGACTCTGAAAAGCTACTTTTTAGCAAGGTCATAGGGTACCAAGTTAACACGCAGAAACTCATTTGCATTTCTATCTAACAACAGCAAATAACTAGAAAATAAAACGTTTTAAAATACCATTTACAGTAACATCCAAAAAACCTAAGTTGCGTAGAAATACATTTAATGAAAGATGCAAGACCTTTACACTGAAAACTACAAAATACTATGAGAGAACTTGAAGACCTAAATAAATGAAGTGATGGGTGGTCTCCATTAGCAGGAGACTCGCAGCGATCTGTGGATTTGATGTGACGTGGGTCGTCATCTCAGCACTACCCCGGACATGTGACAGGGCTAGCAGACCCAAGCACTCTTTAGAACAACAGAGTGAGAGGACTTACAGAGGTCGCAAGACTTCCCGTAAAGCTACAGTAATCGAGACAGATGGTCCTGGAATAAAATTCAGTGACAGATCAATAGACCAGAACAGAGCCCAGAAAGAGACGCACACCTATACTTTGATTTTCAACTAAGATGCCCAAGCAATCCCTGGGGAAACAAAATCCTAACAGACGTTAAGGATTAGCTGATGGCCACATGGCAAAACTAAATCTCACCCACGGCCTCACATCAGACACCGAAGTCATCTGAGACGAGAGAAGCTAAACGTAAAAGGGAAACCATGAAGGCAGCGAGGGGAGCACGTCTCACGGCGGGGCAGCCGGCAGAGACTCCTCAGGGCACAGGAAGCATCGTCACTAGGAAATCTCACCTGAAACCTGTGGTCACTGAAACCACCGAGAAGACGCAGGAGGCGTGGGAGAGAGTATCTGAAAGGGCTGGTGTGTGGACACACCGCCTCCTGCGGCTCAGTCAGGCAAACAGGCAACACAATGACAACGGGCAAGCCGTAGGAATAAACACTTCACCAAGAACCAGAGACACACAAAGGGCCAGGAAGCACCTACAAAGGCGCTCAACATCTGAGCCATCAGGGAGACGCAGATTAGAACCACAGGAGATCCCACAGCGCGCCCACCAGCGTGGCGAACGTGACCAAGACCAAAGAGCAAACACTGGCTCGGGGGAGAAACACGGCTGTGGGAGACATAAAACAGCGGGACCCCTTTGGGAAAGGTTCTGGCTGTTTCTGAAAAAAACAAACACACACCCACCTCCCGACTCACTGTCTCCACTTGCAGGTGAAGTGACCTAAGAGAAAGGAAAATGTGTTGGCAAAAGGGACAGGAATGTTCACGCAGCAGCCAAAATGTGAGACGAGCCCAGGTGTGCGTCCACGGAGAGGAGCCAAAGGCCGAGGTACGGCCAGAAACTAACCATCCGGCCACGAAAGAAGGACCTCGGGCAACAAAGCGGACCACCTGCAAAACCATCTTCCAGAAACTGAGTGTGACTCCCAGGTAAACCAGAGCCTGTGTGGCTCCCTCGGGATGGGGATGAGGGGCAGAGGGTACGGGCTATCTTCTGTGGTGATGGTCACAATCTACATCCTGAGAATGGTTTGGGTTCAACATAAGCATTTATCAAACTCGGCAAATGTCTATTTAAATTTGCACATTTCACTGTATGTAAATTTTCTATCAAAAGGAAAAACTAAACCAATATTGCACTCTAGTTATTTCAGTGGGAAGTATGCTATTGCTGCAACTTACTCTGAAATGCATAAACACCAGAACAATTGATGGATGGATCTATGGGTAAATGGGTGATGAAACACTGATAGTAAAATGTCAATAGCAATTGAGATGATAGGTATCTAAGTGTGGATATGTAATGTCCTATTCTTTTGGCAACTTCAATCTTTATAGTAAACTAGAGGCCCGGTGCATGGATTCATGCACGGGGGGGGGGGGGGGGGGTCCCTCAGCCCAGCCTGCGCCCTCTCTCAATCTGGGATCCCTTGGGGGATGTAGCAGTGCCGAACTGACTGACAGCCAGGGAGGCGCCCCAGCTGGGGCTGGGCACAGCTCCAGCCGTGAGCCCGGCTTCTGGCTGAGCAGTACACCCTCTGTGGGAGCACAATGACCACCAGGGACAGCTCCTGCATTGAGCGTCTGCCCCCTGGTGGTCAGTGCACATCATAGTGACCAGTCAACCGGTTGTTCAGTCATAACGGTCGCTTAAACTTATATATATATATATATATATATATATATATATACACATACACATACATACATATACATACTAGTGGCCCGGTGCATGAAATTAGTGCACAGGGGGAGTATACCTCAGCCTGGCCTGTACCCTCTCCAATCTGGGACCCTTCGGGGGATGCCCAATCCCTGCAGGCCTCTAGTAATCCAGGACCGCTAGCTCCTAACTGCTTACCTGCCTCCCTGCCTGATCTCCCCTAACCATTCTGTCTGCCAGCTTGCTCACCCCCAACTGCCCTCCCCATTTGGCTTGATCATTCCTAACTGCCTGTCTCAGCCCTGCCACCATGGCTTTGTTTGGAAGGTCTCCCGGAAGGTCTCCCGTTCTATTTAGCATATTACCCCTTTATTAGTATAGACAGATGCTCGGAGATAATTTAAAATTAAAAGCTAAGAGAGCTGGAGCTGACGGCCCTATGATTTTGCACCAGGACACGGTGACTGATCTTCCCCGCCTCAAACGGAACCCGCTAGTGGTCTCCTCCAACCAAGAGGCCCAGCCCGGAACCTCAGGCAGGTTATTCAATGACATGGGGTGTGTCCTTCCGGGCAGGGGACTGTCCGCAGCCCATCCCTCTGGGCGGCTGTGGGCCCACGAGGCAGACAGTCAGGAACCACAGAAAGAAGGTCCAGGTCTTGAAGCAGTAAAGCCCAGGATTTTCTTCTCTACAATTTGAGTCTCTGGAAATTTTTTAAAAATCTTAAAAGTCAAGTCCTGAATAACTTGAGTGTAAAAGTCACCATGTGAGAAATCTTCCCGGCTGCTCCTTCCTTTCACCGGCAGCCATAACGAAGCCACCACGCCCTGAGCTGGGCAGTGTCACATCCCACCCCAAGTGGGGCTGGGGACAGAGCGTGCTGCCCTGTGTCCCCAAAAAGCGCTCAGGGAAGCGCACAGCCCCTGCCCGCAGATGCCGGGCCTTCTCCAAGACAGAAATGGCTGTGCCAACCAGCCTGGGGATGCCTTGTGCTCGCCTCCCTGCCTGTGCTCCTGCCCGCAGAGTCCCCCCAACACTCCTCAAAGCCCCCCTTCCCAGGTCCCTCTCAAAGTTTCCCGAGCCCCAGAGAACGGGCCCTTACGGCTGCAGCTCTCGGCCCTTCAGTGGGCTCCGCCAATCTGGTGGACTGTGGCCAGCATTTTGGGGAGAGAGGGAGAAGAGAGTAGACACCAGCAGTGGCCACCCCAGCAGAGCACAGAGGTCTGCTCTGGAACTGTGGGAGGACATGGCTGTGGGAGGACAGCTGGCCCAGGTGCTCTGGGCACAGAACCCCAACTCTCTGAAAGTGTGAGCTCCAGTCGGCACAGGCGAGACGCAAGTCCACTGACATGTGCCTAATATAGAAGGCAAATGCCTAATGCTTAAAGTAATGCAGACAAGCTTGTATTCCAAGACAACCTGGAATATTCCAAGATGCACACCGTTAGCCAGCCAAATGGAAGGGCGTCTGTGTTGTGTGCGGGTTAGGCCCCAGAGGGGGCGGAGTGCAGGAGGGAGCGGGACAGAGGAGCAGGGAGGACAACATCCCAGCCTGACCCCTCTCCAGCTGCCAAGGCCTTGGACAGCCACCCACAACTGGGAGCCAAGACGAGGGTTCTTCCCCTTTCCATCCAGATTGGGGCCCCCAGCTCCCCAAAGAGTGGGTCCTAGAAGCCAGGGCAATCCCCAGCACTAACCCATTGCCTATTCTGACCCAACCTTCACCCTGCAGAGATAGCCACAACTCTTCCCCTGTGCCCGGAAAAGCACATTCAGCCAGCACAGGGGGGGTGCCGGTCCTCAGGGGGAGGAGGCTGGAGCAGGGCACGGCCTCGGCCCCCAGCCTGACCCTGGCTGGTCTTCACAGCTCCACCAACGTGGCCACAGGGAGGGGGAGGAAGCAGGCTGCTGGCAAGAGGGGCCTGGGTAGCAGCTCGGGACCACCGTGGGTGAGGCGGCCACTGGGGTGCGGGGAGATCTGTCCTGGAGCCACCCAGAGAAATTGTGTCCCCAAAGCGCCGTGCGTGGTGCAGGAGCAAACAGGCCCACAGCATTAAGTCAGACTGGCCCTTGGGCAGCCAGTGTGAGAGGCAAGCTAGTGTACGAGTCAGAAGGAAACCAGGCAGGCAACACTTCAGGGTCCCCCACACCCCTGCCCAGCCAGGACCCCGGCAGCTCAACCTACTGCACAGGTCAAGGCCCCCTGGGCACGAGCAGGGCTGGATGGAGACGCAGCCCTGAGGGCGGCGCCAAGGAGCAGCTGTGTGAGTTCAGACTTGACTCCTCATCAACGTAAACACTGTTCACAGAATTTCAAATAAACGACTCCTGCGGGGAAAAGCCTAGAAGTAAATACACTCAGATGGCTGTGGTCTGCTGGGGGAAGTGGGATCATTCTGGTCTTTTCCCCTTTTCACTAGTTTCCAAATGACTGTGGATGTGGTTAGATTGCTCTGGTTACTAATGTTACGATTGTGAGCCAGGTCGATACTGTCCATTCAGTGCTCACAGCTGACAGGTGTCCTTCCTGTGGGTTCTGCAGGTGCCCCAGCTTATGCAAACCCTCCCCACCCCCTCTGGCCTGAGTGCGCTCATGGGGTGAGTGCCTGTCTCCTCCTAAAGCCCGCCTGGGATGATGCCAGTCCACGGATAGCTACCGGACCTCCACAGGCCTCTCCAGGGGCCCACGGGCAGGTGAAAGGACCAGCACGCATGTGGGAAACAGGGGTGGTCCAAACGCCTCCGATTGGCAGGGCCGGGCAGTGCCCCCAGAGATGGGCCAAAACCAGCCCAGACATGGACCCGATGCTCAGAAGAATGCCCCCAGCACCCGGCACGCTGGAGCTCACCCCTCATCTGGGCCCTCCGCTAACACTCAAATATCTTCATGGGCTTCCCCAATTCCAAGTGTGGGTTCGAGAGAAACCTCATCTGTCCAGCTGCAGACGGACTGTCATTTCCGCCCCACTCCGCACTTCGTATTGTCTGCTCAGCTGTAAGGCTCCCCGACCGGAGCCTGCTCGCCAGCCTCCTGCACCCATTCACCAGGGTTTCCCTCCCCACAGCGTTTCGGGTGGCATTCGACAGAAGACTATAAATTAAAGGGGAAACCCAGGCTCCCTAAGCCACAGCTCACTGGCCAGGGCCAGCCTCAGTCCATCCATAAACCAAAAGACAGCCATCCTCACTGGCTCACAGGACGTGCCCCTGTGCCCAGAGGGCTCCACCACCACTGGGTCCATGGGCTCCCCACAATGTGTGCTCGTCAATGAGGATGTGGCCAGCCTCATCGAAGAAAATGTTTTAAATGAAACTTGAGTTTGTTTTTAACCAGAGGGGATTGATGACAATCCAAAAGAAAAGATATAGAATGTATCTGAATTTCACCTCTACTGTGGCCAGAATTAACCAGATGTTCTCAGATGTCCAATGTTTACAAGAATCTAAAAGAGACTATAACTAAGAACATATTGCAATCTTGATTTATGGCCTCATTTTTTGCAAATTGATGCAGCAAATTTATATCTTTGGGGCGATAACATTTCAATACTCACTTTTTCACAGAAGTGTTTGATAATTTGATTGAAATGGAAAACTCAAGGCTTTCATTAAAGATAGCTTAATAATTGTGTTGATCCCATGGAGCTGCTAGGAGTCATTCTGGAAATATTAGAGTTTAACTGCCAATACACAGACGAAACCGTAACTGGCTCTTGCACAGACGGAACCAGATGAACACCAGAAGGACCGCTGAGGTCTCAGCCAGCACGTAAGAAATGTTTCTAGATGTTGTAATTGAGCACTAAGTTATCACATGATGATTCCAAAAAAAGTGGGAATATAAGTCACAATGTCTTTTTTATTTCAGAGAGGAAGAGAGAGGGAGAAAGAGAAAAAAATATCAATGATGAGAATCAATCATTGGTTGGCTGCCTCCTACATGGTCCTTACTGAGGATCGAGCCCACAACCCAGGCATGTGCCCTTGACCAGAACTGAACCCACGATCCTTCAGTCTGTAGGCCGACGCTCTATCCACTAAGCAAAACTGGCTAAAGTCACAATATCTTTTCTCAATAAATGTATTTAAAGAAAATTAAATAATGAATTTTATGTTTTTAAATATTTTTATTGATTTCAGAGAGGAAGGGAGAGGAAGAGACAGACAGAAATATCAATGATTACAAAGAATCATTGATTGGCTGCCTTCTGCACTGGGGACTGAGCCCACAACTCATGCACGCGCCCTGACTGGGAATCAAAGCATGACCTCCTGATTCCGAGGTCAACATTCAACCACTGAGCCATGTTGGCTGGGCTTTTAATTCTCCTGATATTTTTCTTATATTCTAGCACTGTTTTTTTATCTCCTTCCTGAAAAGTATAGAAAATAATGGCGCATCCTATTTTGACACTCTTCAATTTGATGAAATTTGGTACATCTCTGCCCCGTTTAAAATTACCCGGTTGTAAGAGCTGAGAAGTGGATTTGGATGTTTTTACCTCACTGTGTCAGACACACTAAATAAGCATCTTCTCCGACAGAAATGCCACCTCGTCACATGCCGAGTTCTCATGTGCGTTCAAGTCTCTTTTTAGGTTCTAACATGTCTCACTGACCTTTCTCTTTTCCCCACTTTTATGGCAGTAGGACTGACATATAACATGGTCTAAGCTCAAGGTGTACAACGTGAAGATTTGATACATGTACATACAGTCACAGCGACATAACGATGTTCGATCAACGACGGGCAGCACAAACGACGGTGGTCCCCTAGATTATAATGGAGCTGAAAAACCCGCCGCTCAGTGCCGTCACAGCTGTGATCACGTGGTCCCAGCACAACACTCCTCACGTGTGTGGTGATGCTGCCCATCGTGTAAAGTGCAGCCTCTAGACTTGTGTACAGAAAGTGAGACTAGATGACAATAATAAACAACCATGTTACATGTTTATGCGTTCACTACACTTTCCATCATTATTTCAGAGGGTAATATTTTACTGACAGGAAAAGTTTAGTATAAGCAGGAGCCATGCTGCATTGGCAGTAGCCTCATATGTTTACAGTGTGTTTACAGTGTGTCTTGATGCATCATTTTCTCCTGTGCCTGACTGACTCACAGGTTGTCTTATAAATTTAGTGAAGCCTGAGTGTACATTGTTATAAAGTCTACAGTCGTGTCTAGTCGTGTTCTGACTTTCACCCTCACTCACCCTCACTCCTTGACTAACCCAGAACACATTCTGTCCTATAAGCTCCATTCCTGGTGAGTGTCCTGTACACGTGGAGGCAAGAATGAGGAATGTCACTGCCAGAGGACACTGAGGAGACACGGTGACTTAATGGAGGTTGCAGGATGAGAGCCTGGGACAGAAAAGGGGCATCAGTGGAAACCTGGTCTGACCCAAATACAGTCTGTGGTTTGGTTAATACTGTTGAATTGATGTTCATTTCTCAGCTCTGACAAAGGTACCAAGGTTGTGTCTAAATTCATGGGAGGGAGGTACAGGGGCTCTGGGCTATTTGCAACCTGACTACAAACCTAAAATTTCCCCAAACTAACAAGCTTTATGAAAGTTTCTTCTTTGGGGAAAAAGGTGGGATTTCTTGTTTTGGTTTTGGAATGGTGCTCCATGCATTTCCTTCCTGCTTCTGCAGAGTGCGGTGTGATCCCAGAGGGACTTCCATGGGCACAGGGAATAGGAGGGGGGGATGAGAGAGCTGGAGGCCCGGTCACACTCCGAGCCACCAGCTGCCACCCCTCCAAACCTTCCACTGCATATAATGTAAGCCAAGGTGAACAGAGACTCTGTTACTTGCATCTTGACGCTGTGTTTCCCGGGAGACTTGTCAGCTTAAAGATGAACAGAAGTTCTGGTCACCAGTCAGTCGTTTACACTATGAAGTTTGGAGTAATTATTCCCAATTGAAATAGGTGTTTACAGCTGGAAACAAATTGTTCACCACTCTGTGTACACTTCCTGTTTTGGCGGTTGGAGGTGAACAGGACAATGCCTGCTCTCAAACTAAAGAGAGAGAAAGGTCCCGGAGCAGAGTGACGTTAACATACAAACTGAACTGCTCTTCTCCTGTCTCAGGTCCCATCTTAAAAATAAATAACATTCACACGCAATCTGCCAAGCGAATGAGTGAATGAATGACTGTTGAATAATGTAATCAGGTTTTTAAATTTTTTTAATTCAGAGGGTTAATCTCGCCAACCTGAATTATACCACACATTACACAAAATTATTCTAATCATGAACATTTTAGATGCCATAACAGAATCTGTCTTCAAAAAACGTAAAGCCCAAATCAATACCCACACACTAAGGAATTTCAGTAAAATGACAAGGCAGAATACGAGTGACAATCTGGGTAAGTTGGACAGTAATTGCCTGAATTAAAAATAAATGCCATTTATTGAGCACCTATCCCCCAAAAGCTACTAATTCTGCATAAGCGGCCTGTGCCTTCATCCCTCTGTCCTCTCTTCAACCTTTCACTGGGTTCAGCGGCATCATATAATATAGATCATGTTTCCCAAGTTCATGCCCATGGATCTAATGATCACAGAGAGGTTTTTTCTGTTCAGACGGATAAGTGTCTCCAAACTGAATTTTGCTTGGCAGACGGGGATGTGGCCACCATCCACTGGACATGCTTCCTTGACAACTGAGTCATCGAGTACCAGTTACCGAAGCCTCCCTCTCAGCCCAGCCAACCAGCCCAGTGAAAACGAGCACAGCCATGGCGGGGACAGTCCGGGTCCATCCTTCCTTCCTTCTCCCTTCTGGGCTTAGCTTCTCTGTGGGAGGCCCACACACTCTTCATTTCCCAATAGCAGTCCGGAGAGACAGCTCCTTCAGCTTTTAGTTATTCAGCTCAGGAACCCGTAATTAAGGACTTTCGGACACTGGTATCTCCAATTTACTATCCCTGGCTTTTCCTGCCCTGCGTATGCTCTGCGTTCACTTACGAAACACAAAGTACCAGCATTTCAGTAAACTTGTGAACATGTATATGCTCCTGTCTAGTGTCCGTGATGTAAACATGGGGCCCACGCTCAGCTATGAGACACCTGATTACCGTGGAGAAGGGCGCCCCAGCAGACACAGGACTGCCACTCCACTGCTGTCCCAGGCCAGCTCCCACCGCCGTCTCGCCAGGGCCATGGGTTGTGCAGGGTGCAGTGGGGTGGCGAGGAGACCCGGGAGCCACGTGTGACGCTTGGCCGGCTCTCAGGTGCCAGGTGTGGCTGCTTCAGGGCCCTATGGCCTCACTTCCAATTCTGAACAAAACATCTGGTTGCTTTCCAGGCCTGCCAACGCCTAATTCAGACTATTGCCTTCCTGCACTCTGACCCCAAAGTGGGGTCTGGCTAGTGCGTTAGGTAAAAAAGTATATATAAATGAGGACAAATATCTGGTGGCCCTTTGCACTCTCCCATCATGGTCTGGTGTCCTAGAAGCACCATGCTCCCCAAACCCGGCCAGAGCTCCAGCCCCAAGGACAAGGACACCTCAGTCCCAATAGGGCCACAGAGACCCCACCTTCCAGAATCCCCTTCCCTACCCCAGGCTGTGCAGGGCAGGTGCTTCTTCTCATGACCACCTGCATGAGCTGCCTTCAGACTCAGACTAAACCCAAGCTGGCTCTGCTCTGCAGGTGCGCAGGTGGACACCCTCCATCCTGACTCCGACTGTGCCCCACCAGCCTCCTCTGCACGCTCCTGCCCTGCACTCTCAGCCCCTCTGCCTGGTCCTCACCTGGCACGGCCTCCCAGGAGCCCTCCAACCCCGCAGGGCTGTGAGTCTGGAACCAGTCCATGTTTGTTGTGTCCCCCGGTGTCAGCTCAGGGGACTGGGCCACTTGGAAGGGCCCCGGCTCAGTGCACATCACACGCTATACTTACAACACACAAACAACCTCAACACAGAGTGTTGTTCAAGTTTGACAACTGCTTCTATAAAAGCTTTCCAGAAGGTTCTACTTTGCTCTCAATGGGCAGAGGGCAGCATGTGTGTGAGGACGAGGTTAGCTCAGACGGAGCAGGAGGGCAGGACGGTGGGCCTGGAAGTGCCAGACAGAAATGAGAATCCCTAGGGTCCCCTGTTGGGGGCCACTGGGTAGGAACCCTAGAAAGGACCCTCCCCTTCAGACACATCACCAGCCAGGACATTGAGGGGCTCCTAAGCTGAGGAATGGGTAGCAAAAACCAGAGCAGATGGGTGCTGTTGGGACAGAGCTCAGATGTGACTGGGAGAGATGGAGGCAGGAGCCTAGGGAGCAGTCTGGGTGGGGACCAGCTCATGGGGGTGTGGTTGGTCCCCACCCTTGCCAGTGGGTGTCCCACCCTTTTCTTCAAGGGTGAGGAGCGCACTGTCCTCTGGGCATAGTATCCCCACAGGCAAAGCGGCTTCCACATATCCAAGCCAGTACGGTCATCCTGGGCCCCTCGCTGTGGATGGGCTGGGAAGAGTCCTGTTGTGCAAACAGGAGGCACAGAAGACACAGTGTGGGGCAGCAGGGGAGGGGGCATGGGTGCCAGGCACTGTGGCAGCCTCTGGGAGGAGCCCAGAAACAAGAAAAGAGTGGGGTACCCAGGGGTGGCCTCAGCTCTAGCTACAGGGCTCCCAGCAAGACCCTGTGGAACTCCACACTGAGGTCCAGGAGCTGACGGCCTGCGTGCTTCCTTCCTCGGGGCATCAGGCTGGGCAGAAAGTCCAGAGCTCGCCACTTGGCGACAGTCCCCACACCGGTTCGGAGCCAGAAGCCGTGATCCCCGCGAGGCCGGCAGCTTCCCACTCCTTTTCGTGGCGCAGGCGCAGAGAAGATACCGGTCCTCAGCCCGTCAGAATCACACCCTCTCCTAAATCAACAGTTTGCTCTGGATCCCTTATCACCCTGAAATGCACCTCGCAGACTATGACTTTATGTATTTTAAAGACCAATGTATACTAAAGAGCCATAAATGGAAAGTAGGTGGTTTGAATTAAAACAATAAAAAAAGTTAAATATACAAACCAATGCACAAGCATACACACATGCTCTTTGGGCTCCTTCTTGGAGCTATAAAAATTCCAGCGAAGGCTCCTTGGAAAGTATGCCCTCACAGACCAATGCCAAGCACCGGGTGGAGGAGGCAGGTGAGCTGCCGTCATGGGCTGCGCCCCGACAGCACAGAGATGACGCGCTCCCAGGCTCAGCTGGGGCAGAGGACACCTAATCAGACAGAAGCCGCGAAAACGAGTTTTCACGCTCTAATTTCCTTTTCGTACATGTTGGCCTCAAGCTTCTGTTTTCACTGCCAATATAAGCTGTTGGCAAAACTTATTTTAAGCAAAAGTATTATCGCCGTGTACAGTAACCAGAATTTACAACTGGGGCTTCAAGGACCTACGACTCTGCAGGGTGGAGGCACCGACAGGCAGTCTGGTGGAAGGTGGCACGGGTCCTCCCAGCATGCTTCTCTGAGAGCAGGACCCGGGTCACCATCATTCTGTCACTGCAAGTTCCCTGGGCTCCAGCCCTGACCCTGGAAGCCACTGGGCACCCATCTCAGCAAGGGCAGGGGTGGGCACAGGGGTATAGTTGTCAGCAGCCGCCACGCGGGTCCTCTGCCAACAGCGGGGCCCCAGACGCTAGGCGGACTCAGTCACCCCTTCCTGGACTCTCCAAGCCTGACTGTTGGCCCTTCCTAGGAGCCACCTATTCTCAAAACTTCCTTTTCCACTTGAACTAGCAAGAGTTGTTCTGTCCACTGTAACTAGAGGCCTGTAGCAGACCAAGAGCTAGGCTAGGGCCATAAAATAACCCCGCTATCATCCTCCTGGCCCAACCACAAGCTCTCAGTGGCAGGGTTTACCCGTGTCCCCTGGTTAAGTAAGAAGCTTGTCACTCCCCAGGAGCACGCAGCACCACACCCCATGTGCACAGGACAGAGCTCAGTCTACGGGGCTTTAAGCAAACTACCCTGAAGTCAGGAAGTGTCACCCCCAGGGGTACAGAACCGCCCGATGGGTGGTCTCTGGAATCAGACAGGTGAGCTGAGCTCACACTGTGTGGGGGAATCCAGAGCCCACCTGCGAAGCAGACGCCCTGGGCAGCCTCCAGAGGTGGCTCAGTGGAAGCTGCCCAGGGCGTTCTTGCCTTGCTCCATTCCTGAGACTAGATCAGGTACTTGCTGCTCCTCTACTGTGAGTGGCAGGAGTCAGGGAGGAGACAGCCGCTTCAGCGATAGAGTCTGTGGCGGGCACCACAGGTGCCAGGCGCTGCAGGTCGGGTCCCTGCAGATCTCAGAGCTGCCAGCCGGTGCTCAGAGACAGCAGAGCGCTCAGAGGAGATCTGGCTGGGAGCTGGCTACTGCCTGCTTTTATTTCAGCAACAAAATCGACGGATCTGCAGTGAGGGGACCTCAGTGGTGCCCAAGGACTACCCAGAGCTTAATCATGCAGGAAAGGGACCCAAAATCAGGGCCACGGGCCACTGTTTCCACCTCAGGGACCGAGGAGAAGAGCAGCCACGTCGGCTGCCCCAGAAATCAGCCTCCACTGAGAAACATTCAGTATCGACCGAAACAAGGACAAGCAAGGCAAGAGGCAGAGAACGAGATTCTCCCAGCAGTTACAGCAGCAATGGGCTGTCAGTAACGCCTCCAGTCTGACTTCATTTAAGACAGCTACCACAGAGACTTGAAAAACAGCAGAGAAACATCAATGAAACAAAAGTTAGTCCTTAGAAAAGATGAACAAAACTGACACACCTTCAGCTAGACTGACTAAAAACAGAAGACTCAACTTAGTGAAATTGGGAATAAAAAAGAGCATTACTACCAATCTTACAGAAATTAAAAGGGAATACATGAACATTGGTGGCCAACTGGATAACCTAGAAGAAAGACAAATCCCAGAAAGATACAAACTTTCATTTATTTTTCTTTATATATGTGTGTTTGTAAATATACACACACATATACATTGTATGTATGTTTTATATACACACACATATATACATATATATAGATATGTAAATATATTGATTTCTGAGAGGAAGAAAGAGGGAAAAAGAGAGAGAGAAACATCTATGATGAGAGAGAATCATTAATTGGCTGCCTCCTGCATGCCCCACACTGGAGATCGAGCCCATAATCCGGACATTCCTTATCAAAATAACTCTACGACTAATTACATACAAGATCTGTAAAAGCTGCACAATCTAAAATAAAGATCCTTGAAATCCCAAGAAAAAAGTCTCAAAATGATTCTACAAGTAACCGGGGAAATGCAAACGCAAGGATAACAGATGCATGTTACAGCCTCCTGGGTGGTCCAAACGACTGGTGACACCAAAAGTTGTCGAGATGTGGACTAGCAGGTGTGAGTGAATATGTGTGTGATGGCCACGTATGGACCCCACAGGAGGTGTGCACACATACATCCACACATATACGTAATCCTGTCTGGCACACTGGCCAGGCACCCAGGGAGTGGCCCACAAGAGAAGGCAAGTAGAGGGCTCGATGCTCAGCATGTGATAGTAAGAAAGGGGAGGCCCCCTCACTGCCCCTCGGTGTCCGTGAAGGCATTTGGCATAGTCACTCAGTGGATGAATTCTAATGCAGCCAGAATGCCAGCTAAACCTCACGGTGCTGGGACATGCCAGGCACGGGACAGGAGCAGGGTGTCTGTCCCACAAGCATGCTGCTGAGGGGGAGGAGAGCCACGGATTTAGTACCTTCAGTACAGAGACTTGAGGCCCATCTGTGACAAGGGAGGGCTGGTCCTCTACTCCAGGACACCGGGCAGATATCTGGGCTCAGGGCACTGCTTCCCATATGGAAGGGAACACATGCACCCAGGCCTGGCAGCCCCACCAGACACCAGGGACATGTAAACCCCAAGTCAATGCCACTCAGCTTGGAGTCTTGACTTTCTCCGTGAAAAGCAACACGCGGCTAGAGTCAAGTTAAATTCCAGTAGGGAAGTGCCTGTTTATTCTCTTACAAAATAAAACTTGGTCCTTCACCCACAGTGCAGGTTCCTGCTGCAGCGGTTGCCACAAGCACTGAAGTCACTCCAGGTCTGCCCACTGGCCGTGCTGAAAACAGTTTGAATGCCACACGGAATACACACGAGGAGTTCTGGGCTTTTGGGGTGACTCTACAGGCCTTTCTCATTATAGAAAACTAAAATTAGCAAGGTCAGGGTCACAGACATCAATTTTCTCCTAGAAACTGGGATAAATTTTAAACTTTCTTCCCATGTGGAATTTGTTCCATTAAGCGACAGAAATGGAAAGTACATGTGTCGGTGTGGTTCCTCAGGAGGCAGGCCACAGCCACCCCTCCCCGAGGGCCACTCCTGTGCGCCTCGCTGGGGGCGGACCCCTCCCTCCAAGGACACCGATGCTCCCGGGCTACACTTTCCTGAGTTGCTCTGAGCTCCTCACCCTCCGGCCTAGCCCGAGCCCCCCTTCTTCCCTTTCCGGACTGACTCACTTATCAGTAGCTTGAAAAATACCGATAGGGCACCGGCAGCTCGCTGGCCCGAGGAGGAGCTGACGTCCACGCTGCAGGCCCCGCCCTGGGGAGGATCACAGCGGGGCCGAGGCACCGGCACCGGCACTAACCACATCTTCCTAGAAGCGGGGTCATGAGCTGCAGGCCCTGGAGCACCAAAGACACCGGGGCTCGAACCAATCAGACACAGGCTGCCTCTCAGCCTGCAGCTTCCTTCACGCAGGCCTGCTCCCTGTTTCAAGCCTCTGTTTCGGCCCCAAAGTGGCCCCAATAGGCACCCCTTCCTTACTTCCCCGGGGCAGCTCCCATGCTCCGAAGCCTTCACCCCAACCCTGGCCACTTGCCCCAGGAGGCTACCTGTGGTCTCCCCACCCCGGGCATTTCTTGCATCCCAAGTCACCCTAAAGTCCATCTCCTGCTGTGCCTGGCAGCTGGGGCAACCCAGGGACCAGAGCAGGCTGCCCTGTGCAAGGCCCCTCTGTCCTAACGGTGGCCTGTGCCTCATCCCCACAGGACAAGAAGGCAGAACTGCTACCTCAGAGGGCGACAGTCCTGACAACATGCCAGGCATCTCAACTCTGTGCAGTCAAACTCGGCTCAACCTGCTGCTCCTGCACCTGCCTGGCCCACTCCCCTCACCCACGGCCAGCCCTTCCTAAAACGTCCCCCCCAAACTCCCAGGACGCCCCCTCAGGCCCCCCCTGTCCTCGTCTCTCCTGACATTCTCTGTCGCCTCATGCTCCGGGATTTCACCTGCTCTCCAGACTTTTTACCCTGCAGACGGCTCCTGTCTTAGAATAGGACTGGGGGGCAGGTGTAGAAAATTGGGGGGAGGGTAGGTGAAGCAGAGAAGGCAGTACACAGGGGCTTTGGGCCTCCCCCAAGGGGCCCACAGGCTGCTCCCAGCACTAGGCCACTCTGCCCAGCCAATTCAGAGCATGCCCACAGAGGCAGTGTGCTGATGTGAGCAGCGCTATGGGGGGCCTCAGGGGTACCCACTGCGGCGCCTCCAGCTCCTGAAAGGGGGCCCAACTTCAAGGAGGAGGTCTCGAAATAAGAGTGAATGAAAGGCCGCTGGGACCAGCTATTTTTTTAATCTTTTTTAAATGTATTTTTTAATCTTTTTCCATTGCTTATCAGAGAGAGTAGAAGGGCAGGAGGGAGGGGGAGAGAGAGAAATAAAAACACTGATGTGAGAGAGACACATCGACTGGTTGCCTCCCACACATGCCCCATTGGGGGCAGGGAGTGAACCCACAACCCAGGTAGGTGGCATTTTGCCACTGACCTGGAATCAAACCTGAGACTTTGGTGCACAGGCTGACACTCTAACCACGGAGCGCCCGGCCAGGGCTGGGGCCAGCTATTAACAATCCCTAAAAATTAGCTCTCCTCGATGCCCCGTCACCCCACACCTGCAAACTCAGTCAACTTGAACTTGGGCAGCACAGCAGAACCACCTGGAACCTGGAGGCAGAAAATGGGAGGACCCCAGGCTGACCTACATGGAGCCCCGACCTCCTGCCCTAAGAACTCACCCTCTAAGAGCAGCAAGTGCCCCTGGGCCATGCATGCAAGGACAGAGCCTGGGGGTTCAGAGAGTTAGATGGTGACAATCTTGAAGTTATCCAAGTGGCCATCAGGGTGTTACTTGTTTCCTAGTTTGGCCAGTCTCCACCGCTCACCCCGCTTCTGTTGGCAGCCTGAATAGCCACGACAATGCTGTCCCTGCACACGGCCCAGCCGCCCACCTCCCACCTGGATGCCGCACAGTATGTGCTGCCTGGATGCAGGGCGAGGGTAGTGACGGCGGCACAGCGAAAACAGGAAGTTGCAACAGATCTGAAAACCGTCACAGTGAAGGAGAAAAAAAAAAGCAAAACATATGTCCCCACAAATTTGTGACTTGGACAGATGTCATTCTTAACAGAATGAATCTGTTTGAAAGGAAGTTCCACATCACCCCAAATGACAACGCAGCAAATGCAGAGGATGCCCTGCGCTCAGGTGCTGGGTAGACATTGGCTGCCCCGGATAAGGCCAGTGCCCACTGATGCGCCCCGATCAATCCTGGAGCCCCGAACAGCTACAGGACTCTGAGTGTCCTGGAGGGCAGCTTTGGGCCAACTAGGATGAGTGGGTCTGTCCGTTCCCCAGCCCGTCCATGCCTACCTCTCGGGGTCCCAAAGGTTCTGCAGAGGAGGCCTCGTTAGAGTTTTGAAAGCTCTGACCACTCAACTCAGCTCAGTCCACACAAGCGGGCTCACCCACGTGGCTAGAGCTCCCTGACCAGAGTCTACACTCTCACCTCTCACAGAGCCAGCGGTTCCTCAAAAGCCTAAGAAGGCAAGGTAGAGTGCTTGGAGCTTGGGTCCATGCTGGGATGGGGGCAGATGCCCCCACAATTGTCCTCAGGATCCTGTCCTCCATCTGCTCTGTGGACCCTGGGACTAAGGAGCCGTGTGGCTAACGAAACTGCTGGCCCCAAAGGACCCCGATGCAGTCCCGTTCCAGGTGGGCCCAGGGCCCTGAGCACATGCCCCCACACAAGGACAGCAAGGCTCAGAGAGGAGGGCCGTGCGCCCCAGGCCTCCCAGCAGGCCACCTGCCACGGGGCCGGCGGGAACAGTCCCTGCGATGCCTCATCCGATGGGGACAGCAGGAGGCCAGGCTAGCGAGCACGCCTCAGAGCTGAGTGCCCTTCACCTCCAGCAGCAGGAGGGAAAGGTTCTCCCTCAACGCAGAAAGGGACCCAAGTGGTGCTTCCTATTATTCTTCTAACAGGAAGCGGCTGAACACACCGGATCTGACACCTGCCCCCGCTGTCCTGTGATGGCACTGTGCTCACTAGGTGACGAGGCCAGGCCAGGACAGCACGTGCCCATCAGGAAGGTGACAGGCCCTCTGCCCTGCAGGGCTAAGTCTCTCATCCATGCAATTTCAGGAACACGGCTGCCAATTCACAGGAATTCTCCACCCGATGGCCAGGTGGGTGCACCGCGGAACAAAACCCAGCAGGAAGCAGGACTATCAGAGATGCTCGGGAGGCGGTGAGAGAGGGTGGGGACAGCCCTCTGAATGCTCCATCACACCAGAGGCTGAGAGCAGAGAATTCACCTGCGTGAGGCGCTCTCTGCCCCAAGCTGGGTCGGTGTCCCTCTGGTCCCTGGACAGCCCTGTCCCTTCCAGGGAGCCCTGCTTGCCACGCCTGCTCCTACGGACTAATCCTGTCAGAGGGATCCAGCCTTTCCAACTGCCTGGAAGACTGACCGCCCAGCCCCACGCTCTGACAGGGGTGTCAGTGGGCCTGAGCACCGCAGGGTCCAGGAACCTGGCGGCCTCACAGCTCTTTGGATCCCCCAGAGCTGAATCTGCTCTGAGCCTACAACCATCTACATAGGACCCCAAATCCCGCCCCTGCTACTGCCCACTGCGGGTCAGAGGCCAGCACACCTGAGTGGAATGTCATGTGATGAGATCTGTATCAA
>PVJN01012507.1:0-51033 GCA_004026805.1 Lasiurus borealis
AGAATGAAAAGCTGAAGGGTAGACTGGAGGGGTGACCAAGGTCCATTCACCTTCTCCCCAGCTGAGCCTGGGGGCCCCTCCTCACCAGGCAGCCCCTCCTGCCCTTTCAGTCCTTCAGGACCATCCTCTCCCCGGGGACCTGGGGGTCCCGGGTGCCCCTAGAACAGAAAGGAGAGGCCCTGATATCAGTTTCTTGTCACTTTTACTCCATGAGGCCCCAGTCTTAGCCCCAAATCACCCCCTCCCTGTCTTCCCCAAGTCCCCCAAACCCACAATACCCCTTCTCTCGAGATCACCTTACCCGATCTCCTTTAAGCCCCCCATCACCCTTGAAGCCTGGGAAGCCATCCTCTCCCTGAAGGGAGAGAGTCCAGAGGTCAGAGGTCAGGGTTCAGGGAAGGTTCACAGGCAGAGTCCCAGTACTAAAGCTCCCCGACAAGGAATCTCCTCCCTTCTCACCTTCTCGCCTTTCTCCCCCTGGAGGCCCCGGTTGCCAGAGGTGCCCTGAAAAATAAAGAAGCTCTCAGGTCCTACCCCTGCTTAATTAAGGAGGGCCCCAAACTCAGTCCCCTGCCCCCCAAAGCAGGTTCCCCAAAGCCAAGAGGATGCTGGACTGGAGTGGGGCAAGGGCAGCCCACTAGTATGCTGTGCAGGAAGCTGCCTCTCTCCCGCCCCTTCTCACTGGCAGCCTCCCAAGGTCATCTGTGTGGGGATGTGCAGGGAAGGCCAAATTTCCAAGTAATTCATTCCCGTCTCCCGGGGACACTGTGTCCACATTTCCTTCTGGCAGGAGAAGGAGGATGAACATTCCAGGCCCCAGCCTCACTCTAAAGGCAAAGGAATGCTTCCCATTGTGCTGGCTACAATGTGACTCTGTGCCTGGCAACAAGGCGAGTCTGTGCTTGGGGACAGCGAGACCGCTCAGTGCGAGCCCAGATGCCGCGCACACCAGACTCTGGGCGCGGACCCCAAGGAAAGCCGCACTTGGCTGCGGGGTAACTGAGCTCAGAGACACAATGAAACGGCAGCAGGATAGCATCTCATTATGTGTTTTGACAATAGCGCGCGACTGGGTCTCCTTCCACAGAGAGACACGATGTACCTGAGCTCGGTGACCACAGTGAAATCGCACTGGGATGTAATCTGTGAGATGTGACAGCAGCGTGGCCTTCTCCAGGTACAGAGCGGCTCGCATGACCACGGTGTAACTGAGCTTGGCAACCATTCTCTGGCCCTGGCTACCAGGTCCTGAGCGTGGCCACCCACAGGACCCTGTGGCCTGCGGCAACACAGCCTCCTCCCTGGTTGTAGGAGAACCAAACTCGCCTACGCTGCAAGCATGTGAAGGGCTGACTCTTGGCTACCACCACCCTCTGTTCTTAGACCACAGGCAGCGTGTACCTGTACTTGGCTACCGTGTGACTGGAATTAGCAACCAAACAGATGTGAATCCCCATGTCCCTGTTCTTAAGCAACAGTGACCTCTGTTTAGCCACAGGGCGGCTCTCAGCCGGTCCCCACGTTGCTGTGCTTGTAGATCTGGTGATTCTGGGCTTGAGCTTTCAAGCCACCTCTGCTGGACTGCCATGTGCTGACCTGGACGTGGACGTGGCGTTTGTGCTCCCAGTGAAATGGGTTCAGCCTGGAGCGGACTTAACTGTCCTCAACGACAAGGCAGCGCTACACACAATGCTGTCCTTTGGCTGCTCAGTTCCAAAGTAATACGCACGCTGCTGTCTACTGCCGCTCAGACCCTCACCCCCTCTCCCATTACACCTTGCCTGGCAGACTGATCCCTCTCATCACACAGGCAGCTGTTTCTGAGGGAGCAGGTTCCCAAAGCAGATGCTGCAGAGTCACCTACCTTCACACCCCGAGGTCCGGGATATCCCCGAGGGCCTGCAGACCCTGCTGGGCCCTGCGGTGAAGATGAGATTAGTGCCATTCTGTCCCCCCCCCCCCCCCCGGCCCATGTTCTCCGGGCCCTCATCTCTCTCCTCATAAGGCCCTGACTTACCAACCCTTATCCCCAACCCAGCCTCTCTCCAGACCACTCACCTGGGTCCCCTTCTCTCCTGTGGGGCCCTCGTGGCCTGGGTGACCCTGGGGGAAAAACAGAGTTAAGTTATCAGAGACCCACATTTACCACCCAAATTCCCAAGCCTCCCTTTCCTCTGCCTCCTTCCAGCACCCAGGTCTCACCGGAGGGCCATCAGATCCCGTGAGGCCTGGAATTCCTGGGTGTCCCGGGGGACCCTGAAAGATAATGAACAGTGGGAGGAGACAGAGGGTCTCAGAAGCCAGATTCCATCAGGAACATGCCGCCACATCAAGATTCCAGAACAAGCAGGTCCCTCGGGCCAGGAAATCTAACCCCAGCTCAGCCCTGACTTGCCTGGTGGCCCTGGCTAAGTCCCCTCGCCACTCAGAGCCTCAGAAATCCTCTGCCTCTGGGATGGTTGAGCCAGGCATGGAAGAACAGTGTGGGAGAAGTTGCAATGGGGGCTCCCTAGCCACACCCCTTTCTTTAGAAGTACCTCCCACCCACAGCAGCAGGTGACTCCCTCAGTCCCCGCAAACAGAGGCAGGCCACTGCCCCAGCTAGGACAGTCAGATTTTCTCCTCAAGTTTCCCTGAGAGCAACCAGGATCTGCTGGATTCATGTCAAGAAACTACAAGGTCATAAGGAGCTTTGATGCAAAGCAGCCCAAGATCATGTAGAAATGAGAGCGGGGGTGCGGACACACTGAGATACGTGTAGCAAGCAGCGTGCCTGCCAGGGAGACAGAAACATGAGCAGAGGAACAAAGCCGGCAGGCAGCACAGGGCTCCAGCGAAAGGGCTTTCCTGCCCCATGAGCCATGGTAACATCTTCTGTGACCCGCATCTGAGGGCTCCCCTGGGCCCTGACAATCTCCCCTCGGTGAGCTAGCTTTGGTGGCTTTCCGTTTCTCGCCCCCTACCCTTCGCCAACAGTGGCACGGTGCCCCTCCGGCCTGGTTTAGGAAATGCGTTATCATTATCCAGAGCTAACTAAAGGGGCGGTGGGAGCTTTTCCCAACAAGACCTGGGTGGAGGAGGGGGCCGAGCTGTCACTCACCTTCTCTCCAGGAGTGCCAATGGGTCCCTGGGGGCCAGGGAGTCCCTGGGGACATAAAAAAAAAAAAAAAAGATAGAGTGCAAAGGGAGGCCTGAGAAAGGGGTGGTCAGTCCTGCAGTTGGGGAGGCTGGGGGTGGGGGTGGGGGCAGTCTGTGACCTGGGCTGGCCATCCCACCCACATCATTGGGAAAGGCAGATCAAACCTGGGGCCCGGGGTTTCCCTGCTGTCCTGGGGGTCCTGGTTCTCCTGGAGGACCCTGGGGAGAAAGGGGGTTTTGTGAAGCTGGAGGGGATCACGGTGTGGAGGTGTCCATGAAGTTGCCGCGGGGGGTGGGGGGAGCTCATTGGGAGGAGACAAGGGTATGGACGGTCGTGGGGTCCGTGTCAGAAAGCATCGGGGTCGGAGGGCAGAACACGTACCACGTTTCCTTTGGCACCTGGCGCGCCATCGATTCCCACTGCGCCCTGCGGGAGAGAAGCTTTGAGGCGGGGAGACACGCCCGCGGGAGCCTGCGTCTGAGACACTGCGAGGAGGTGCGCGTGGGAAGTGAGAGCGCAGGGGAGAACGGGCAGGGGCGTGGGCATGCAGAGCAAGGTGAGCAGGCAGCGCGGATGCGAGAGACAGCGCCATTCTCACCGGGCTGCCCAGGGGCCCCGGCGAGCCTCGGGGGCCAATCAGTCCTCGGGGGCCCTGCAAGGAAGTAGGAGCATTATCCCCTCGTCACTGCTCTGAGGCCCCATGAGGCCTCACTTCTCCACCCGGCACCAGGCACAGCGGTCCGAGGGTCCCTGACACTCACCGGCTCCCCAGCCTGGCCAGTGGGCCCCGGAGGTCCCTCTGCTCCCTGTGGGAAGGTATCATCACTTGGGGAGGGAGGAGAAGGGAGGGGAGAGGGGGGAGGAAGGACCCTAGGAGAACACTGTCCCTCATCTGGACAGCGCCCCCAGGGGCCCCAGAGTCAGAGCATGAGGCAGGATCCAGCTGATAAACACATGTGGCCCAATTCAGGCCTCTGACCCCAAACCTAGACCCTCCAGCCTGAGTCTCACCTCCTAACGCCTCTGTCTTTTTTTTTTTTTTAATATGTTTTGATTGATTTCAGAGAGGAAGGGAAACAGAGCAAGAAGCATCAATGATGAGAGAGAATCATTGATTGGCTGCCTCCTGCACACTTCGCATGGGATTGAGCCTGCAACCCTGTGCCCTTGACTGGAATCGAACCTGGGACCCTGCAGTCTGCAGGCCGACGCTCCATCCATTGAGCCAGACCAGCTAGGGCTCTCCCTCTGGTTTGAGCCTCACTGGGGCTTCCTGGCCCCCCAGGCCAGACCCTCACCCCTCATCCTGTCCCCTGAATACCGCCCTCCTCTCTGACTCTCATTCCGGCTTTCCCGACCAAGCCATCTCCTGACTCTTACAAACTTACCTTCTTGCCGTCTTCTCCTGGGGGACCAGGCCGCCCCATAGGGCCAAAGTCACCCTAGGGTGGGACCAGAAGGGAGTTCAGTGTGGAAATGAGTGGGTAGCGATTCACACACACACACACACACACACACACACACACACACGCCCAGGGAAGAAGATGGGGCATGAAGGGTAAGGACTCGGAACCAGGGCTGGAAGTTCTGATACTGGGGGTGGGGAGGGGCTGGGCCCGAGGGAGGGACCTCACACACTCACCCTTTGGCCCTGCTCACCAGGCAGCCCTGGAAGGCCATCAAAGCCCCTGTCACCCTGCACAAAGAGATGCCAGCTGAGCCCTGAGTCCCCGGCCTGACATTTCCTCAGCCCCGGTCCTGGCCCCATCACCTACCTTAGGTCCTGTGTCCCCCGGGAGGCCTCGAGCCCCATCGGCTCCAGAGCGGCCCTGTGGGGGAGTGACATCCTCAAGATACCCACCCCCAGGTACTGAGCCCCTGCTCCTGCGGAGTCCTGCGCTATGGGCTTCTGCATTAATCTAACCTTCAACCTGTATCTCCAACCCAGCCACTGCTCTCTGCAACCATGGCCCTTTCCCTAGTCCAAGCCACCATCGTCTCCAAATGAAGAACCCTCAGCTCCAGTCTCCATCCCCGCCCTGCCGAGTGTCTCTCCTGGCACTTACATCTGTCTGGAGGCATCTTGCTCGCCATTTCCCTCCAGGTGCCAGACTTCTCTTTTGCACATGCCATTCCTTCTCCTGGAATGCCCTTCCTCTCCTGTCGATCTGGTTCTACCCCAGACTTCAGCTCCACCTCATTTTTTCTCTGGCAAGCCCTCCCTGCTCGGCACCTTGCGGACTCCTTTGCCACACCCTCAGTGGAGCTGCCCTCGTTGCCCTCTACTCTAATCCCACCACTGACACCAACACACCCTGGGAGCGAAAAGCTGAGGCTCATGTTGAGTGTGGAGGGACGGATGAGGGGTGACCTGAGGACCGCGGACTCACTCACCATCTTGCCCTGTCGGCCAGGGGGTCCCACAGGTCCCTGAAGGCCTCGGGGACCCTGGAAGAAAAAGAAAAAGAGAATGGAAAGGAAAAACTAAGACGCAGGAAGGACTTGTTTTCAACCATTCCCTCGGAAGGGCAGTAATTGCAAGAGTATCCCTGCCCGTTTGTCATTCCCCCCAACTAGCACTTTATCCCGTGGCCCTAAGGGAAGACCCTTCCCATGCAGGCCTGTCCCCACCCCCCATCCCCCGATCTTACCTGTGGCCCCATTTCTCCCATCTCTCCTTTCTGACCTGCATACCCAGGGAGACCCTTGGGAGAAGAGATGGGGAGATGCCATTAGAGTAGCTTCCCCTCTCCGCGGACGTGTCTCCCTCATTCACATAGCCTCTGTACTCACCACGGGACCTGGACGTCCAGTGAGCCCTACCGGGCCAGGGGGGCCTTTCATAGAGAGCTGGAGAGACAGAGGGCACAGAGCCTCAGCTCTCCTACCAGACTCCAGCACACCCCCCCACCCACCACAGCCCCCACCCGCCAGAGGGGATCTTCAGGAGACAAATATCTACCTGTCTCCGACCAGCCCTTCATTACCCCCATCTCTGCCATTCCCTCGATGTTCTCCCACCCCCCGACCCTCCATCGGTCCCCTGATGGTCCTCCACGCACCTGAGCCTGTTGCATGATTGCCTGAGCCTGGGCCTGCTGGAAGGAGACTGGGGGTCCTTTGAGGGAGCCGCTTGCAAACTGGAACTATCAGGCAACTGGCAGTGAGGGGAGCCCCAAAGAGAGGCCCCACCCCCCAAAGCTGTGCCATCCTGTCTCCTTCTTACCGGCATCATGATCACAGTTCCTGGTAGGCCCCTTTGTCCATCCATGCCAGGGATTCCCGGGAGGCCAGCAGGGCCCTAAGAGAGGCAGGAGAGGACAGAGAGAGACTGAGGGGAGAGAGAGATGGAGGACGAGAGGGGTGGAGACAGAGAAATGAAGAGAGGAAGGCAGGGCAAGACAGAAAAAGATGGAGGCAGGAAGTAAGAGAGAAGAGGCAAGAGAAAGACATAGAGATGGAGGGAGAGAGCCATAAAAAGTAGCAGAGCCCCTAGCTGGTTTGGCTCAGTGGATAGAGTGGTGAGCCTATGGCCTGGAGGGTCCTGGGTTCGATTCCTGTCAAGGGCACATGCCTGGGTTGTGGGCTTGATCCCCAGTAGGCAGCCACCAATGATTCTTTCTCATCATTGATGTTTTTATCTCTCACCCTCTCCCTTCCTCTCTGAAGTTAATAAACAAGTTTTTTAAAAAAAAAAAAGGTAACAGAGGCAGAAACATAAAGAGACAGACATACAGGAGATAAACAGAGACACAGCCCTGCTGATATGGCTCAGTGGTTGAGCGTCAACCTATGAACCAGGAGGTCAAGGTTCAATCCCCAGTCAGGGCATATGGCCAGGTTGCGGGCTCAGTCCCCAATGTCGGGTGTGCGGGAGGCAGCCAATCAATGATTCTCTCTCATCAGCATTGTTTTTTCCTCTTTCTCCCTTCCTCTCTGAAGTCAATAAAAATATATTAAGAAAAAGAAGAAAGAAAGAAACAGAAATGCAGACATAAGGAAAAAACAGAGATAAAAGACACTCAGAGAGAGAAACAGGGAGAAAAGCAGGAGACAGTCCCACAGAGACAGGAGAGAGCCGGAGCCAGAATGACAGTTCATAGGCGGGGAGAGAGGAGCGGGAGGGGCCTGAACCAGCCCCCAGACAGTATCTCCAGCCCCGCCTCTCAGACCCGTGTTCAGACATCCCGCTGCTCACCTCAGCCCCACAGCCCGAAACCTCACTCCCCAGATGGATACACCCTAGGGAGACTCACCGGTAGGCCGGGGTCCCCAGGAAACCCTGGAGGTCCAGGAGGGCCTGAGGGGCCGTCCACCCCCTGTTGAGGACAGAGGAACAGAGGTCATGAGAAGTGCAAAGTTTGAACCAGGCTGACTTCTGACCCACCACTGACCCTGACCCCATGCTGACCTCTATAGCCAACCATGGAGCCATTCCTGGCCCCTAATACTATACAGACCCCAGCAATCCCCTTTATACCCCAACTCCTATTCTGACACCCTTTGAGCCTCAAATGTCCAATAGTCTTCAAATGACCTGACAATATCCCATTCCAACCCCTCATCCCAACTAGAAGAGAAAGACAGGAAGAGAGGAACGCAGCCCTGACTCACCCGAGGTCCTGGGGCTCCTGGGGGTCCTTCAAACTGCTGTCCCTGAAGGAAACATGAGTGTGACTCCTCTTCTAGCCCAGATTCCACCACTTCCTCCCAGCCCCAGGCCCCTCACCTGTTCGATCACTGCAGGTTCTCCTTTGGCTCCCTTCTCTCCACCACCCTGGGACGGGGAAGTGGGGGGGCAGAAAAGAGATGTGAGTTTTGCAATCAGACCAAGAACTCACAGCCAGCCAACCTCACAGTCAACACACACACACACGCACACACACACACACGCTTCCACGCACACGCACACATGCACACACGTGCACGCATCCACACAGAGCCCATCCTCTGCGCTGCCTGCACTGTCCTTTCTTCAACCAAGATGTTTGGAGCAGCTCAGCTCCCAGCTGCCGCCTGGCCAGGCAGCGCCAGGTGAAGAGCGCCCGCTCTAGAGCCTGCTGTGCGGGCCTGATCCTGAGCTGCCTCTCGCTAGCTGCCCGATGGACAGCAACTCCTCTCACTGCCCGGCCTCCCCTGCAAAGCCAGTGGGTGAATGATGTCACCCCATGACAAGAGGAGTCCCGTGAACACAGGAATAAATTCAAACAGTGCTTGGATGGCAACAGGGTGAGTTCCTTAGAATTCTTCCCCTTTGCCCCGTCCAGCACCAAAGCTGGAACCTGTGCCCCTTCTTCTGCATCATTTCCTTCGGCAATTCTATCCAGTTCCTTGGCTAAAGATAGCACCTCTCCGTGGATCAGTCCCAAGGGTTTATCTCCGGCCTAGATCATCTGTCTCCCCTGAACACTAGAATCTTCTCACCAACCACTCGTTTGACATCTCCACTTGAAGGCCAAACAGGGGTTGCCGAGTTAGCACATCCAAAATGAGATCCTCGGCCCTTCCTACCCGCCCCTTCCTCAGGCGTCCCCCCTCGCTCCATGGTCCCATCGGGAATCTGCCGTCATCCTTACATCTTCCTCCACCGCCAGCAGCAAGACCAACATGGAGCATGACCCAAATCTGCCCACTTTATTCTACCACCCTTCATTCCCCTCCACCAGGTCACCGAGCCTGTGGCTGAGACTAGTTTCCCTGCTGCCTCTCTGGCTCCCCCTATGGTCCACATGCTGCTCAGCAGCCAGAGGAGGTGTTAAAACTCCAAATCAGATCTTGTTCCATCTCTAGTGGCTCCTCATCATGCTTAGTCGAAAAGTTGAATGAATCACCCCACCCACAGAGCCATCTATTAGCACAATGTCTGTCACATTAGCACAGTGCCTGTAGATAAATATTTGTCAGCTCCACTGGGATGGTAGGAAGGCGTTCCAGGCAAGATACAAATCAGGCAAGAGAAGGAATGTGACCGTGTGTGGCCATGCCCCCTGCGCCGAACCCAGCCACCCAGACTCACAGGGAAGATGTGGAACTCAGTCTGCGATGGCTGTTCTGCTGCCCGGAAGTTGGGGCCACTGGTGGGGCCATCTCCTTCCTCATCCTCTCTGGCTAAATCAGTCTCCAGGGTCCCCAGTTCAGTTTCACTGTCAGGGTCCAGCCCCTCCTGAGGACATTAGGACAGACCGAAGTTTATCCCCAATCACCTGCCACCACCACTGCCCAGGGCCTTCCCTTCCAGCCCCATCCACTTTCCACCAACCTCCAGGATGGTGACATTGTGGCCAACGGTCACAGTGGTGGCGATGACCAAGGGCGTGGGAGTCGGAGGCAGAGTTGGCGCTGTTGTCTCTGTCTTGGGGATGTCCGTAGAGTTCTGGAGAAGGGACACGGGAGTGTTAGGTTTAGGGTCAGGCCAATTTAGACAAAAAGGAGACAAAGAAGGAGTGGGCCTTGCCCACTGACATCCCTTGAGCCTCAAATGTCCAATCATCTTCACCTGACCTAACAATATCACATTCCAACTCCTCACCCCAGGGGCTCAAGAGGGAAGTGGGCATAAGAGGATTCCCAGAGAACACAAGAAGAGGGGAGGAGGGGCTACCATTAGAAGCCAAGGTGTGCTGGCTGGACCAAGACATCCAGCAGGGGGAGCTCTCGTGCGTGGAGGAGGAGGACTGAGCCTGGTGTCTGAAGCCTGGAAGGCAGAGCCGGGCTGGCTCCAGAGCCCAGTGATCAGGGTCAAGGCCCAGCACTCAGGGCCAGGCTCCCGGAAGCCTAGCCCACTTGTTCCCTCCCAAGGCGAGCTCCCATCAGCCAGCCAAGCCACAGTCAGTGAGGGAGCAGCAGCTCCTCTGGCCTGGACAGCTGCAGAGGAACTGGGTCATGAGCACGAAGAAGACAGTGGGGCCCAGGTAAGGGGCTGGTGGGGCTGGGGCTCGGGCTGGGATTGAGGAAGGAGCTAGGGAGAGGCAGCTACCCCAGGTGCCCCTGCTCTGGGACTGAAATAATAAGTCTTTCTCCCCGCTAATACCAAAAACAGATGTAGTACAACCAGTGACCCAGCCCTAACCAAGGACCCCAGCCAATGGCCTTCAGCAATGACCCCTGCCCCGTGACCCACCAACTATCAATCTCTATCAAGGAAGTCAAATAGTGCTCCCAATTTCAATTAATAGACTCCCCAATAAATAACCCTCACCAATGGCCCCAAACAGTCAACCCCAAGGAATGATGCACTGATAAACCCCACTACCCTTAAACAGGACTCTCATTGAGATCCTCCTAATAATAAGATCCTTGTCCTGATGTGGAACTTGGAGGCAGAGATGGAGAGCTCATAAGACAGAACCAGCACCCCCTCCTCACCACCCAGTCGTCAGTCAGCTAAGGTAACTCAAAAGTCAGGGGTTGGAGAGTGAAAGCAGAGACCTTCATCAGTGGGAATCAGGAACCAGAACTCAGGCAGCCAAGGATCAGAGGTGAGAGGTCAAAGGTCCCTTACCCAGTTCTCCAAGGAGCCAAGAGATGGATCCAGGGTCAATGTCTCTTTGTTCTTCTTCTTCTTGCCCTTCCCCTTACGACCTCGCCCTTTTTTCTTCCCCTTTCCCTTCTTCTTCCGTTTGGGGGGCAGGGTTTCCGGCTCACCTTGGGGGTTCTTGGAAGAAGACCCCAGTCAGATCCAGAAGCCCTCCATGGGGGCCTCATCACTCACTCAGGTCATGGAGGCTATGTTAGCACCCAGCCCACTCATCCTGTGTCTTGAAGCCAGTATTCATTCCGCTTTATGACCCCGGGTCAAGGTCACTCATGCCTATGATGTGTTTGAGGGCAGGAATCACTCAGCCCCATGGATGGGGCTCAGAATTCACTCATTCCTGAACCTGAAGCCAGGGATGACTCGGCCTGTGGCCTAGGACAAGCCTGTCACTCACCCCTGAGGCTGTAGGGTCCAGGTGGTCACAGCCCAGAAGGTACCGCTCACAGGCCTGGAAGGCCGCCTGAGGATCCGTGCTTATCAGTAGCTCCTGAATGTCTCCCTGGGGAGAGGGTGGGAGACAGGGAAGGAGGCCACAGGCTAACTCTGACCCCCAATCCACACATGGAGACTTGATGCGTCTCCACCCAGAGCACCCGAAGTATAAGGAGGAGGTGGCCCCCAACACAGCCCCAGTGACCCCTCGGTTCTTCAAAACTGAGAAAGGACAGATTCTACCGGGGTCACAGCAAATCACAACCGCACACCACAGCCCACAACATCCGTCCCATCAGAGGCACATTTGTTCCCTCGCTCTCGGGTGTCAGGTGACCTTCAAGGTACTGGGGAGAAGGGGGACAGCAGGATGGAGGAGGTTGAGGCCTCCTGGAGGTGCCACACATCACAGTCCCCAGCCACAGTCACCACACCAAAAACACGCCTGCCCCCTGGCCACTCAACATCATGCTTGCCAGCATCCAACATCATAAGCACCCGCACAAATCACACGCCATCACCATGAGTCATGCATCACAGCCTTCTCCTCCCACCACATGCCAAGCACACACATCACAAATGATCATTGCATGGCTCTGGAACCTCAGTCACACACCACGAAGATGGTGCTCCTTTCTCTCTCCTGCCTGGCAGGAAGTGGGAGCCGGACGTCCCGGTCCTCTAATAGCTTCTCCAGATCAGGCTGTGGATAAAACTTCTGCCCGCCCTCTGCCTCGGTTTCCCCTCTCATTGAACAGCTACCTCAAAAGTCTCCTCTCCGAGGTCCTGGCTCCCCAGCATAGTGAGTCCAGCTGTGCTGATGAATCGAGGCCCCTGACCCAACACAGGGGGCTGAGGTTCACAGTCAGCCACCAGGGTCACCATGCCGCCATCCACACTGACTGCCACACGGTGCCACCTGCAGGGAGAAGTCTCAGTGGGAGGTGCTTCTCACCCCACCACTCTGTGGGCCCTCCCTCTCCCTCTACTCACCTGCCGTCCATGAGGTTGACCTGCTGGGGGAGGGGTCTAAAGGAGCCACCGAGGAGGCCCAGAGATGGCCCCAGGGCCAGGCCCAGCTGCCGGACACCATCCTCATCATAAACGGACAGAAGGACAGACTGGTTGGCTGGCTGGCCCCGCAGAGTGATCAGCACAGAGAAGTTTTCAGGAAAGTGTTCATCTGATGGGGGTACGGAGGGAAAGGGGCAACTCAGATGACCTGGTAGTGACCCCTGCTCCCAGGATGACCCCCAGCCCCTCCCACACTGACTTACCTGGAAAGAGCTCCCACGTGGGGACTCCTAGTGCGCTGGCCTTGCCCACCCTGAATGCCCGGTCGCCCTCTGGGGCCCTCTGGGGGCAGAGGCCAGGCCCCTCAGGGACCCCAGCCTGGCCCCCCCGCACACCCAGAGCCTCCAGCACATCCACGGGGTCTGCTGCAGAAAGAAGCGGGGTGCATGGCAGTTAAAATAAGCCCAGGACTCCATGTGAGTGGCCCAGGTTTGGGGACTAGGCTCCTCCCCCACCCCACCCCCTGTGTTTATGGGTCAGGAAGAGGGACCAGGTCTGGGACCCTCAACCCCCTTTCCAACTCACAGCTGTTCCGGCCCCATTAGCCTGTTGACTCCTGTTTTGTTGTGTTTTTCCCCTTGGTTTTGGTGAGAGAAAAAACACTGACCTAGTTCTGGGATGAATCAAAGCTTCCTGGCCTGAGCCCCAGAGTCAGACTGTCCCCCTCTCCGCACTCCCCCACACCAGTTCCCTGGGGCTTGCTTCCAAGCCTGGAGCCCCCTTGCCAGGGGAAACCCACTTGGAGAGGATGGGGCCTCTTGGGTGTTCCTTCCCCACCTCCTCCCTCTGACCTCTTCCTTTGACCACCACTTCCTATGACCTGCTCCCTCTGACCACCACCTCTCCTGACCGCTTCCTTCTGACCTCCTCCTGGACCACCGACCACCGTCACCCATGATCTTCTCCCTGGGGCCACGCTTTCTCTGGCCATCCCCTCCGACCGCCTCCCTCTGCCTATCCCTGTCATCTGACCTGTGACCTCCCCATTTTAGCTCCTTCTTTGTCTTCATTAGGAACACCTCTCTGATAACCTCCTGACCTCCTCCCTCTGACCTGCTCCCTCTCACCGCAGCAAAGGAAGGGTTTGGTCTGGCCCAATCAGAGCCTAATCCAAGCAGTTCTACCAGCCCCACCCCTTGCAGTCCAGGCTGGCCAGCAATAAGTGGAACCACATGGCTTGGGCAGGCATGGGCGGGGGCTACCCCTGGCCCAAAGCCCCTGCCCGATCTCCCCTGCTCTCCACCCCCAGCAGACGTCCTACTGACCCCCTGACCCAGCCTCTTGGCAGGAGTCAGATTCTACTGGATCTGCCCATGACCTCACCCTGGGGGCGGCTCTGCTGACCTCATCATTGGGAACCAGGATAGGGGCCCAGAGTTGAGGGGAATAGGGGTTTGGATGAGGGACCCCATTCCAGCTTCTCCTGGGTCAGACTCTTCATTCTCCAGACTCCGTAGAGCCTGTTTCAGCCTCAGCTCCCTCTTACCCCCAACTTCCTTCTGCTCTTTTTTTTATGTCTTCTCTCTCCCACCCCGCCCTCTCTCTGTCCCACTTTCTGTCTCGGTCTTTCCAGGTCTCTCTCCGAGTCCAGCTCGGAATCAGTCTCTCTCTCTCTCTCTCTCTCTCTCTCTCTCTCTCTCTCTCTCTCCTTTCCCTCCCCCTCCGCCCCCATCCTGCTACCATCATCAGCCCCATCTCTAATTGCCTGTTCTGTGGCTGAGCTGTCATTAAGAGGTATTTGGGTTACAGACCCCTGGGGCTAAGATCTGGGCTCCCAGGCTCTGCTAACCACAAGGGTCATTCCCTCGTGCAATGACCATCCCAGCTGCCCCTTCTCCAGGCTGGGGCCCAGGGGAGGGCTGAGATCCAGCATCTCAGTGTGGCTCTCCCAGGCTCTTCCCTCATCCAGACCTCAGTCTCTATAGTGGGAAAAATCTCCTCTCTACCAATTGCCCATTCATGTTTAAAAAGTCCTTTCCAGCATCTAACCCAAATGCCTCTTGCTTCAATCTTGTGTCCCTTCTGAAATGACCTTTCAGAAACTGACTTCCCTTTCTTTTCATGGCTGGCTTCGTGACAAGAAGACACACAAGAGGCATTGAGTCTTGCCTGCAGGGTCGGGGGGGGGGGGTCTGTCAAGGACTCAGCCCACCCTTCCCCCACAGACTCTCCCCTGTGGTGGTGAGGGCCCCAGGGAGACGTCGGGTGGGGTCTAGGCTGTGGAGGGAGGCAGGCAGGGACCAGGCTGGGACATGGCTGGGACATGGCTGGGACACCCTCAGAAGTGTAGGGAAGCATAGGTGTGCGTGTCTGTGCAATGTATGTATGTGCTACTGTCCACGTGCATGAGATTGTGTGTGCATGTGTGTGACATTCACGGAGCAGGGAATGGCTGAGTGCGGTCTGCGATGTCAATGCGTGTGAGTATGTGGCCTGTGGTGGAAAGATTCGGTCCAGTTCTTTGATTGTGGCTGTGTGTCCATGTGAGCCGGCCCGGCGGTGAGGTCTCACAGATGACCTGTGATTGTGTTTAGACTCCAGTTGGGGGCCTGTGATAATATCTGAAGGTGGCGCCAAGCCAATGTGTGGGTGACTGGTTGTGAATGTTGACCATGTTGTGTGGATGCCAGTGGAAGCATATGTGAGAGTTTAAAAGTGTCGGGGGTGGCAAAAGCTGTGACCGTGCGGCACGTGACTGATGGGGCTGCCTAACATGGGCACCCTGTTTAACATTCCGGGTGTCCCAGGGGCTTACATTCCGAATAATTGCCTGAGATTGAAGGCTAGTGTGGATGAGTGAGCGTGGGAATGGGGCACAGGCCAATCTGGGATTATCCACGTGAGCAGGCACCTCCCTGAACTTCTTCAGGGGAAGTGTGTGTGTGTGTGTGTGTGTGTGTGTGTGTGTGTGTTGGGGGGCAGAGTTTATCGTAGGGAGGGTTTCCAAGAGGGCCTGCCTGGAGTCTCTCGGACCAGAGAAGCCCTCTCAATCATCACTTGAGGGACCAAAATCTTCCCAACTCCCAGGTGCCCCGCACCGGGAACCCTGCTTGGGGGCAGGGGAGACGTGGCACCCAGCCAGAGGAGCGCAGCTGGGCGTGCGTCAGCTCTGACTCACCCGTCCGGCGGCCCCCGGGACCCTTCGGAGGGGGGAGGGCCTCCTGAGAAATTCCTCGGGAGGGAAAAACACTCTAGGCCGGCTCAGGGTGGGGAGCAACTTCCACTCCAGCCCCCGCCCGAGCTCCGCCCCGCCCCGCCCCCGCCCCGCCCCGCCTCGCCCCTCACCGCGGCCCTGTCCGTGGTGCTGATCCCGGCTCTTGGGAGCTCGGCGTGGGGGGAGGGGGACGGGGGTTGGGGAGAGGAGGTGGGACCGCTCCAGTCGGGGACAGAGGAAGAAGAGGAAGAGCAGGGTGAAGACAGTTGGGGAGACGCAAAGGGAAGTCTGAATCTCCTGTTCGCCCCCTCCCACACTCGCCCCACTCACCAGCACTCTTAGAATCATCCGCTTACGTCCTCATGGGCAATTATTTACTGGCTCACACACTCGCTTCGGGGATCAGCCCCTCACCCACATCCGTACAATCAGCTCTCACTCTCAAGCGCACACACGGCTTCCCTCCAAGTGGCCAGGCACCCATTGCTGCACACAGCATTCGCACACTTATAAATGCACCCATTCCCATGCACCCACCAGCAAAACACGGTCCCTGCTTTCCCCGCCCCCCGCCCAGCTGTCACACCCACAAATCGCCCAGAGCCGGACAGTCGCACACGGTGGCCACGCGCAAAGAGCACGCCTCCCCGTTCCAGACTCCACCCCGTCTTGGGGCTCCTCGCTGGGTTCTGCACTCCGTGTCCTATGCCCTCCCTCCGGGCTCACCCGCCTGTGTCCGGGGCAGAAGCTGCAGCGAGGCCAGGAGCAGGCAGAGGCCGGCCCACGGCTGGCCTGGGCGCCGGCGACTCCCCATCCCGGCGGGGCCCACACCCAAGGTCCGGGACCGGGGCGGCTGCGGGGAGTGGCGACTCCACGGGCTCCGTGCACGCACTCGCGGAGGCCAGCTCCACTCGGGATCAGCAGGAGACTGCCCGAGACCCCGCCCTGGCCTCGCCCTGCACTCCAGCGCCCGGCCAGGCGGGACCCGCCAGGGGGAGGTGGCTGACAGCTGGTGGGGGGAGTTTGGAAAGTTTGTGCTGAGCGCTGATTGGGTGGCGCCTGGGCCGGCGCTGGGCCCTGCTTGCCCCGCCCCACTCTGGAGAAGGAGGAAGGTCCCTCGCACCCAGCCTTAGAATTCAGGGTTCCAGGCTTACCCCAAACCCTTTACCGCTAACAGGCCCCTCAAAGGAGATCTTAGCCTCATTCAAACTTCAGCCTTCATCCAGGCCCTGGTATTAGGGGGTACAGCTTTATACGGAGTTCTTTCTGTGCCACCCAAGGTCCCTAAATGGGATCTCGGCCTCCCACCAAACTCTTACCCACCTGCCTTACCCCAATCACTTAGCCTCATCCAAGAGGTACTGCCTCACCCTAACATCTTCCCTTCAGGTTCCTAAATAAGACATCCTCTTCCCACCTTAAACCTTACCCCACATTCTACAATGACGCTCTCAGACTTGCCCCAAACTTTCATCTATCCTCCCACATTCGAGAATTGGATGTCCCGGCCCCCTCCCCAACCTCACCACAGATTCCCAAGCACAGGTCTTGATTTCCCCCAAATTCTTAAATCTTCAAATAAAGGGTCCCACCTCCATCCCTAGCCCTCCTCTACCCAACTCAGGTCCCCAAATGGATGCTCTACCCCCAATTCCAAATCTGCACACATACCCCCCTTAAATGTAGGTGTCTAATTATACCCCAAAACAGAGCATTGCCAAGGGGAGGAGCGGTTCCCTGCCATTTCTGGGGTGAGGCAGAGCCCCCCTCACCTTACTGGGACCCCCCAGTGTGAAGAGGCCCCAGGGGGTCAGGTGGAGTTGTCTGTGCAACTGAACAAGAGCAGACGTGTAAAATCTGAGAAAGCTTCCGCAGGGAGGAACCCAGGGGGTGGGTGTGGCCTGGGCCCTGAGCTCCCCCCTCACCACCAAGAGAGAGAAGCCGGCAGTGCCTCCCTCCCAGCCTCTGGCTCCTCAGACAAAGAGTCTCTGTGTCCCTGGAGACGAAGGGGTGGGGGCCATGTGGCCTGAGGGGAAAACGGGGGTTCCCTCAATAGGGGCAGCAGAGGGAATCTCCTCAGGCTGCTCCTCCTCCCTCCCCAGGGACATGGGAGGCTGAGCCTCTCATAGTTTCTGCGCTGCCTTGCCCTGCCTTGCCGGGAAGTTTCTGCGTAACTAACCGCATCTTCTGACATTCCTGTGCATATCTGAGAGGACCCTACTGAGGCCATGCTCTCTGCCACCTCCTCTCTCTCTCTCCCTCCAATCAGAGACTCTGCCCAGAATAGAGACAGCAAGAGAATCCCCCGGCTCCCTGAAACTCCCTCCACTCCAAATAATGTACAATCATAATAATTAAACAAAAAAAAACAGGTATGAGTGTAGCAGTGAGGAGAAGACATTTTTACAGATAACAGAAAGGGGGTGTGTTGGGGTTAAGGCATTTCCCCAGTGCCTGGCCTGGGTCAGCTCAGAATCAGAACCTCATGGGGACCCTTCAACCTGCAGGCAGTCGGTGCTGGGGATGTTTAGGGAGATGGGAGGCAGGCGGCAGGTGCTGGCCAGCAGAGGTCAGGCGTCCAGGGAGGGATCAACATGGCCGACCTCCCCCGGACTGTACTGATCTCAGGCTGCTCCTCCGGAATCGGCCTGGAGCTCGCAGTGCAGCTAGCTCGGGACTCCAGGCAGCGCTACCAGGGTAAGGGCCCAGGGCAGGGCGGAGAGGGGCAGGGGTGGGCATGGCCTCAGCCCCCGGGGGGGGGGTTCCACCAGCCCTTCCCTTCCAGCTGCATTTGTGGGCTTGGGGAGGACCCAGGACCTGTGGTGGCCCCTTCCCACCTCTCCTTGGGAATCACCCCTTCATCCAATGAACATTTCTTGAGCGCCTACTGGATGCCAGGCACTGTTCTAGGTGCTGGAAATACAGCTGTGAACAAAACAGACCCTGAGTAGTGGTATAGTGGGGGAGGGGAAAGAGGACAGACAATAAGCAGCTTTTACATTTTTATAACATGTTGAGTGCTAATGAGTGGTAAGAAGCAAAGGGGATGTGGTGGGCCGGTGATAGTTTTAGGAGGGTTGATCAGGAAGGTTTCACTCAGGCGGCCCCTAGGAGGAGGGTCCTTCCCCAGCCCTCCCCAGATTACTGCTCTAAGATAAGCCTCTTAAGTGAACCTGACCTTGAGGGTTCAAGGGTCCTAGAGGACTTGGCCTCCTGTAATTCTGGAGTCAACTGCCCCAGTCTGCACCCCACCCATGGCGACCTCTGGCCCAGAGCAGGCCAGAGTCAAAGTGGACAGAGGGCTGTTACTCAAGAGGAGGCTGCAGCGGGTGAGGGCATTGTCCCAGTTGGCAGAGCTGCTTCTCCCAGCCCTCTCTCCACCCTCTGTCGTAGACACAAGCACAGCCCGAGTGTGACCGTCTGAAAGCCAGGAAGCGGGACAGCCACTGGGCCGTGTGTCTCTGGCGGGCAGAGGAGTGTACAAAGCTGCTGAAGGATACGTTTATTGAGCGCTTACAATGTGCCAGGCTAAGTGTTTGCATCTAGTTAGAAATTTAATCCCAACAGCACCCCTCTGAGGTGTTCCCTGTCATTTGACCCATCTTAGGAATAAGGAAAGCCCTGGCCAGCTAGCTCAGTTGGTTATAGTGTCATCCGGATATGCCAAGTTTTGGGGTTCAATCCCTTGTCAAGGCACATACCAGAGTCAACCAATGGATGCATGGTAATTAGAGCAATGGATTTATCTCTCTCCCTAAAATCAATGTTTTAAAAGAAAATAGATGTGGAAACTGAGGCAACAGGCTGCCAAAGGTTCTTGCCCAAGCCACCCAGCTGCAAAGTGGCAGAGGCTGGACTGATCCCAGGCAGCCTAGGCCTGGGACCATCCTTGTCACTATACTGCATCTGTGCAGCACCGTGAATCCCACAGGCTCACAGGCAATGTGCAAATGCCCCCTAGGAGTATGCATGTGGATTGTGGGTGCACACGTGGGGGGCGTGCTCACATACAGGCATGTGAGCTCAGCACTCTGATAAAGCCAGGTTCAAATCTGTTTTACCGCTAACTAGGGGTGAGACAGAGAGGAAATGTCACCTTCTTGAGCCTTAGTTTGTTAATCTATACCATGGGGATAACTTTACCTACCTGTTCTGGTTACCATTGCTAAATAATAAATCAAAACTTAGCGTATAGCTCTAGCTGGTTTAGCTCAGTAGATAGATCATCGGCCTGTGGACCAAAAGGTCCTGGGTTCGATTCCAGTCAAGGGCATGTACCTTGGTTTCGGACTCCTCCCCGGCCCAGGCCTTGGTTAGGGCTCATGCAGAAGGCAACCCATCAGTATGTTTCTCCTACATCAATGTTTCTCTCTGTCTTTCTCTCGCTCTTCCACTCTCCCTAAAAATCAATGGAAAAATATCCTCAGGTGAGGATTTTAAAAAAACCTTATGGTATAAAAAACTATCATCATTTATCTCACAGTTTACAAAGGCCATGAACTCAGAAGGGCTCAGCTGGTGGTTCTGATTCAGGGTCAAAGGCTACAGCCAGAACAGAGGAGACTGGAATATGCCAGGGTTTGGACAAGCATCTCCCTCTCAGGAATCTCAGGGCTTCTACATGTGGTCTCTCTGCCTGGGCCAGCTTGAGTTTCCTCCCAACCTGGTCAGCTCAGGACAGAGGGGCTGCCACAGGCTGCTGAGTGTAATAGCTGGGCTGCTATAGGGTGGCTGAAAGCATCAAGAATGAGTGGTCCAGCAAACAAGGAGAGACTGCAGCACCTTTTCTGGCCTCATCTCAGAAGCCACCAATGTCACTAGCACCATGGTCTATTGGTTCATAGCTAGTTACAAGATTCAAAGAGAGGGAAAGAGAGTTCATGCTGATGGGGGAGCAGCAAGGTTCTAATGAGTGTATGCAATAAAAGATGCCATGGCCATCTTTGGGAAAATGTTAGTGCTCTGATCACAGGGTTCCTGTGTGGATTCAAGATGAGGCTTATACAGTGTTTAGCACCGTGTCTGGCACATAGTAGGTATTCAAAAGTTGGAACTCATGCTGATGATATAAATGTGTATGTCATAGCTGCATGTACATACAGCACATATGTTGAACTTACATGTATATGCGTTTCTCCTCCAGGTAATCTATTTTATAGTTATTTTATTGTCTGGCCTACTAGGCTGTGAATTCCATGAAGGCACAGACTTGATCTTATTTTATGGAAGAGTGTCAGTACCTAGAATAGGACATGGTATTATATAGTAGAGGCTCAATAAACATGATGGGTGGATGGATGGATAAGCATGTAAAGGTATGTTTGTAAGTGCGAATCTGTGAATGTGAGGTGAATGTAGGTGTGCAAGTCTGTGGGTCCCCATCCCTCTGTCACTGCTCAGGCAAGACGACAGAAACGTGCAAGTCCTTGCATAGGGGAAAGGAGCCAGTAGCTGCCCCAACTGTTTTCTGTCCCCAGTGGTGGCCACCATGAGAGATCTGGGAAAGAAGGGGACACTGGAGGCAGTTGCCGGGGCGGCTCTGGGGCAGACCCTCACTGTGGCCCAGCTGGATGTGTGCAGTGATGAGTCAGTGGCCCAATGTCTCCGCTGCATTCCGGGAGAAGTGGACGTGCTGGGTGAGACTGAAAAATCCCTGAGGTCGCTCGCCCCCTCCCTGGCCTAAGCACAAATCCTCACCACAGCAAGGCCCTTCCGTGTCTGGGCACCAGCTCTCTTGCTTTATCAGTATCCTCTCGCCCTGAACAGAAGGGGTAGATCAGTTGTCCAGAAGCCCGAGGCTTAATAAGAATACAAGAAATAAAATGAGATCTGAGGTCAGACAGATTTTACTTAAGAAAACTTCTCACACATGGAGAAAATCATATGTGGTTTGATGAATCATTTGGCGAAGGAAGCATGATGAAGAAGCAACTCATGATTCCTTAACAACGTCTAAGGAGGGTGGGTATGGCTATTTTGATGTAATTGGGGTCAGAGTTAAATTGCTCATTCATTAAAGTGGAGGTTGTTCCCAGCAGCCCTTCCCCTCTCTGGGTTCAGGGTCCCCTATAACAAATGTTGATTAGGAAGGCTCCACATCTGTCCACCCAAGATGCCCTGGACTGACCTGGATTTGGAGGGAGCAGACGGGGTGACTCAGGGAGTGTCCCCTGAGGAGTGACACTGGAAGGGCTGAGGGACTTCGGAGTAACCCTCAGCATCTCCCCCTTAGTGAACAATGCTGGCGTGGGCCTGGTGGGGCCCCTGGAGGGGCTCAGTCTAGCTACCATGCAGAAAGTGTTTGATACCAACTTTTTCGGAGCTGTCCGTCTGGTCAAAGCTGTGCTTCCTGGCATGAAGAGAAGGCGGCAGGGCCACATTGTGGTGGTCAGCAGTGTCATGGGGCTGCAGGGTAAGCTCTGGGACCCATCCCTGGGAAGTCCCCCAGTGTCTGACCTTCCTTAGCTGGAAAGATGACAAGTAGGTTTTAGCTCATATTCCTAATGATCCCAAGTTGAGAAGGATTCTAAAGCTCAGAAGGGAAAATTCTGAGAAAGATTAACTATGTCTGCCATGGTGCAGGTCTAGGCCGTGGTGTATAGATGCTGCCAATAACCATCTACATCCCAGCACCATCCCCACTTCCGAACACCTCCAAAAATCTCTCCCAACCATTCCCCAATACACACACACACACACACACACACACACCAGAACTCCTCCTGAGATCCTCCTTGACAAATGCTCACCACCAGGCCACAGAGAGGTCTAGATATGGGATGCTGAAGGTCCTCAGAAAAGAGAGCAGTGATTGACTAGTGAGGTCTGCTATGGGCCTGCAATGGAAGCCACCTACTTGCCACCCATGCTCTTAGGTTTCTCTTCCTCGAACCCCTCTTGACTCCCCTCTTCCCCTGCACGTTTCCTCAGATCTGCCCCTCTCCCCAGCTGTCCCCTAGAGAATTCCCCCTATTCATCATCCCGCCACCGGGAAGCTGCATGTACTTCGCTCAGCCCATTGACCCCTCATCCACTACATTTGCTGCTCAAAAGGACTCAGGGCCCTGGGATCCCAGACACAAGAGGCCCTAGGGGGTGAGAGGATGGAGGGAAGTCAGAGAGATTCCTAGGCTGAGGGCAGAGGGAGCAGGGCTGGGAAGAAGTGGCAGCTGGCATCCCAGGACAGCCGCCAGCTGGCCCCAGATGCTCCATCACACAATACCATACACCCGTGACGATACCATACACCCGTGACGTTGCCCACCCCCCATAGCTCCTCATTCCAACCCTCAAACCCTCTTCGTCCGTCCGTCTCCCAAAGACCCCTTCCCTCTGCACCCACAAAGCCCATCCCCCAGACTCCAAGGGTCGCCTTCCTCCATCCCTCTCAGGTGTCATGTTCAACGATGTCTACGCAGCCTCCAAGTTTGCCCTGGAAGGGTTCTTCGAGAGTCTGGCCATCCAGCTGCTCCAGTTCAACATCTTGTGAGGCGGGCCCTTGGGCGCGGAGGGGAAAGGAAGACGAGGGGCCTGGGAGGGGGGCAGGCAAGGAAAAGGGAGTAAGGAGGAGATGGGGGCAGGGAGATGTGAAATAAAGATGGGAGAAATGAGGGGTGAGAAGGGAAGAGGGACAGTCATGAGCCAAATGGGGCTGAGAGTGTGTGGGGGCCCCGGGCCCCCCCCCTGCCCTGTCCCCAGCATCTCCCTGGTGGAACCCGGCCCCGTGGGCACGGCCTTTGAGGGGAAGCTGCTGGAGCAGGTTTCTACCGCCCAGTTCCCAGGCGCCGACCCCGACACCCTGCACTGCTTCCAGGACCTCTACCTCCCAGCGTCCCGGGAGCTCTTTCACTTTTGGGGGCAGAGCCCCCAGGAGGTGGCTCAGGTGAGGAGGGGACTCCAAGAGGCGGCGTAGGTATGTAGGGGGCCCTCCCTGCAGAAGTGCTGTCCCTGGGTCCCCGAGCTCAGGGCTCCACCCCACAGGTAATTGTCAAGGTCATCAGCTCGGCCAGACCACCCCTGCGCCGGCAGACCAACGCCCGCTACTCCGCCCTGACTGCGCTCAGGGCCGCGGACCCCTCCGGCAGCCTCTATGTGCGGTCTGCCCACCGCCTGCTCTTCCGCTGGCCGCGCCTCCTCAGCAGGGGCCTCCGCTGCCTGGCCTGTGGCTGCTTCACCACTCAGGTCCGGCCTGGGTGAGCCTCGCCCAACCCTGCCCATTCCTGAACAGCCAGACCTCCCCAGCGCACGCCCAGATCAGAGGCCCTGCCGGTCATCCACTCACTCATCCACTCACTCACTCACTCATTCAGCAAATCCAGGCATAGACCCTCGTGGTCAGGGCTGGGGCAGAGAGAAGGAACCTAGGACCCTGGGCTGAGGAATCTGGTGCTGCATCTGGGAAGGCTGGGGGGGGGGGGCTTCCTGGAGGAAGGGGCATTGAAGGGTGAGACAGGCTGTCTCTCAGCATTTCATTATCTTGGGCCTGGGAATACAGGAATGATCCAAACACCTCCATCAACCCACCCCCTCCCCAATACACACATGCATAGAGCAGGGTTCACTAGGGGGTCTCCAGACTTTTCTGGTCTCACACACACCCCATCAACAGAACGTGTCGGTGCACACACCAGCAATGTACATATACTTTTCATAAAATACAGATTTGTAACCACTAACAATCTCTAGATTAAATATTTAACAAAGCTCCATTTCTCATGTCTAAATAAAAAATGAAAAAGCAATAGGGTTGGCTTCACACCCGTTAGAATGCCTAATATCAACAATAAAAAACTAAACAGAAAATGACAAGCGCTGTCGAGGATGTAGAGAAAATGGAACCCTTGTGCACTGTTGGTGAGAATGCAAAATAGTGTCGCCTCCATGGAAAACGGTATGGCAGCTCCCTGAAAACTGAAAAATTATTATATGACCCAGCAATTTCATATCTGGGTGTACGTTTACACACCTGTGTTCATAGCAGCATGACTCAAATCAGCAACTCAAAGGGATAAGCAAATGTGGCCGATCCACACAATGAAATGTTCTTCAAACTTACAAAGGAAATAAGCTGACACATGTATGCCATGGACATTATGCTGAGTGAAATAAGCCTTCACTAAAAGCAAATACTGTAGGATTCCAATTATATGAGGTCCCTAAGGTAGGCAGATTCACAGAGACAGAAAGTAGAACGGTGGATGCCAAGGGCTGGAGGGAGAGGGATGGGGAGTTGGTGTTTAATGGGGAAAGAAATTCAATTTTGCAAGATGAAGAGTTCAGGAGATGGATAATGGTCATAGTTACATGACAGTGTGTACTTAACACTAATGAACTGTACACTTACAAACATTCAGATGGGCCCTGGCTGGTGCTTCTCAGTGGTTAGAGCGTCCGCCTGCGCAGGGCAGGGTCTTGGTTCAATTCCCAGTCGAGGGCACGTACCCATCCGGGCGTGTGTAGGAGGCCACCAGTGGATATATCTCTCTCACATCAACGTGGCCTTCCCCCATCTCTCCTCCCCACCCCACCCCACCCCTGCCTCCCTTCACTCTCTCCGGAGAGCAATGAGAAAAATATCCTCAGGTGAGAATTAACAAAACAAAACAAAAAATGCTAAGATGGTAAACGTTGTGTTATGTATCCTTTTACCACAATTAAAATTATTTTACAAGTGATAGGGCTCCCACCTGAGTCCCCAACAAATGACCCCAGGTTTCTTGGCCTTGCTCTGGAGAACCTGGAAGCAGACAGACTCTGGGTGTAACTGCAGGCTCTGCCTCTGTTTCACCGGGTGGCTGTGGGCCGGTCACTCCCTGGCCTGTCTCCTAGGAAGCAGGGCTCGCGGCGACGGTGCTGAACGGACCGGACAGGCCCCTGCACTGTCCGCTTCACTTGGAATTGTTGCTGTGCCTCGGGGTCAGCTACCACGTGGAAGGCCAATCTCCAGGCAACATTTTTTTCATTCAGGTTTGCTCCGCAGCCTCCTCCGATGGAGACGCTCACAACCTCCCCGGTTCGTAAGTGAAGAATCGGAGGTTGTCAGGAGCAGAAGAGAGGGAGAGGGGTCAGGTCGAGGGCCGCCCAACTCCATTTCCGCTGTTCTTCAAGGGGTCTCTAGTGACCTAGAAAAAGGGAAACTGAGTCTGGGGCCCTGGGAAGAGATGTCTGAGAGATGAGGGGCAGTTGCTTAGTATGTTTTATCAAATTAAATTCTCTCTCCTCTTCTTTATTGGATTTTGGGGACAATGTGGTAATGCCTTTAAAAGAGTACATGAAATTAGATAATGAGGATGGTTGCACAAACTTGTGCTATACTAAAATCCACTGATCCTGCCCTTCAAATTGGCAAACTTTATGGTATGCGAATTACATCTCAATTTAGAAGTTAATTTTTAAAAGGATATAGAAAGCGCACAGATGCGGGAGGTCTTTGGACCGCCCCAGGAGGCTCGCCCCAGGAGTACATCAACCACTCTCCTCCGACTTTGGCTCCCAGTTGTGTTGGGTTCTGCCAATGGGAGGCATGGGCAGGAGATCAGAGGCTGGGAGGAGAAAGACCAGCGCTCTCCGTGGGGTCTCTGGGGAGCCACAGAATCTCTCCATCGAAGGCTCAGTGCCAGCTTCGGAGAACCACCCCCTCCCTTTGCCCCTTTCAGCTAAAGATGGTGATAGGACTCACGGCTGCCAGCAGAGGGCACTGGGCCAGCAGCCACAGGACTCCCTGCCCTGCCCTTTCCTTCACAATTGCCCATCTCAGGACTCCCCAGGGACCCACCTGAGTGTGCTCTCTCTCCCATCCAGGATCCTGGCCAACGTCACACAAGTGCATTAGACAGCAGAGAAGCAAAGGGCACACTCACTAGACCGCCAATAGAATATTATCGACATTCGCTGCCTGCCTTCCCCCAAACGTCTCCAACTGTCCTGAATTTTATATCCAACATTTCCTCGCTTCCTAAAATCTCCTTTAACTGAATTATCTTAAAAGACAAATTGCTCTTCTTGTCAAGAAGGAAAAGCCATCAGAGTCATTGTAAGTGAAGCCGAACTGGATATTCACTTGTGCGTGGGGCATACAGTAACCCAACCCCCTACTCATAGACTTGCTGTGCGAACAAACACCAGCTTCCCTCCCAGCTTCTCTTGCAGCTAGATGGTGAGTGTGCAAGCCCGATTCCACTCGGAAGATGCATATGATTTAGAAGTGAGAGGCGGCCACCAGAGAAGGCAGGATCCGCAAGGACACGTGGCAGAGGAGGCAGGAGGCATGTATTGCCAGGCTTGACAGCAAAACCTAGCGCTGCTGGCTGGTTTCAGTGGCGATGATTTAAGCTGTGGCTTAGTTGCTGCCCTGCACTCTCACTTTGTTTCTTTTCTTTTTCCTATCCTTACCCTTATTTTAGAGAGAGAGAGGAAGGGAGAGAGAGAAACATCGATGTGAGATAGAAACATCCATGGATTACCTCCCGTACATGCCATGAATCAAACCCATAACCTAGGTATGTGCTCTGACCAGGAATTGAACCTGCAACCTTTTGGTGTCCGGGATGACGCTCCAACCAACTGAGCCACCCAGCCAGGGTCACTCTGTTCCTTTTTATCTTCCAAGGCCTGTGATTGCATGAGCCCCCAGGATCCAGCCAATACATTCCTTTGCAGCTTAAATCACCCTGAGTCAGCTTCAGATGAATTTAAGGAAGATACATCACCAATCCAGATGGCAGCTATAAAAATAAGTATTGGGGGGAGGTGGGGGAGACAACTGTTATTAACTCGAGCTGGATGCTATTGCCATTTTATTGTTTACTGCGGAGTCAACAGATTGGCAGCTCAAAGAGCGTTCAGAACACTCCAAGCTTTGCCTCTTTATTTCAACACTCAGACCTGATCCCCCCGTCTTCCCCATCGTAACAAAGACAAGCTCATTCCTCCAGTGGCTCTGGCCAAAAATCCCCGAGTCATCTCTAGCTCCTCTCTGTCACACCTCACAGCCAATGTAACAGGAGATCTTGTTCACGTGACCCGCAACATGCATTCAGAACCAGCCACTTCGAACACCTTTTCAGCCTCCACACTAGTCCAGCCCCCATCATTTCTCCCTTGGAGTATTGCACCAGTCCTCCTCCCCTCCCACCTTCTGCATTCACCCCCCACAATCCATTCTCCACATAGCAGCCCAGGGAGCCTTAAAAAGATCTTTTGAATACGTAAAATGTTCACAATGGTGGCATTGGTTTTATGGGTTGTTGTTGTTTGGGGTTTTTTTTCATAATTAAAGGATTTTTAAAAAAACAATTCTGCCTTGGCGTATGTGGCTCAGAGGTTAGAGCGTTAGCCTGAGCACCAAAGGATCCGCAACCAATTGATGTTTCTCTCTCTCGCCCTCCCTCCCTCCCTTCCACTCTCTCTAAAAATCAGTGGAAAATATATCTATGGCCCCCTGGTGTGGCTCAATGGTTGAGCATTGACCTATAAACCAGGAGGTCATGGTTCAATTCCCAGTCAGGGCACATGCCTGGGTTGTGGATTTGATCCCCAGTAGGGGGCATGTAGGAGGCAGCTCATCAGTGATTCTCTCTCATTGTTGATATTTCTGTCTCTCTCTCCCTCTCCCTTTCTCTCTGAAACCAATAAATATATATATATATAGCCATGAACAATAATTTCTGCAATCAGTCCTGTACTGATGAATTTTGGATTTCAAGTCATAGTAATAAAGGACATGCCCAAAATGATTCTATTAAAACGGAAAAATAATGTCACCCCTCTTTTCAAAACTCTTCGATGGTTTCCCCTCTTACTTAGATTCAAATCACCAACTCTCAGGTCTCTTACATGATGTCACCCCTGAATACCTGTCTCGAATCACCTCCCGCTCTCTCCCTTCACCCACTTCATTCCAAGAACACCGACCTCCTTGCTGTTCCTTAAACATGCCGTACACACTCCCACCTCATGGCCTCTGCACCTGCTATTCCTTCCACCTACAGTGCTCTCCTCACATGGCCACATGGCTTCCTTCTTCACCTCCTTATGGTGCCCAAAGGTCACCAACTCAGAGATGTCCCCCTAATCCCCACAGGTAGTACCCTGTCATTCCACCCCCTTAAGTCACTTTATTTCTCATCAAGGACATATATGCCACAACTATAGTCACAATTTGGTTCTCATCCATCTCTACCCACTAGAGCAGCGGTCGGCAAACTGCGGCTCCCAAGCCACATTCAGCTCTTTGACCCCTTGAGTGTAGCTCTTTCACAAAATTACCATGGCCTGGGCGAGTCTATTTTAAAGAAGTGGCATTAGAAGAAGTTTAGATTTTAAAAATTTGGCTCTCAAAAGAAATTTCAATCACTGTACTGTTGATATTTGGCTCTGTTGACTAATGAGTTTGCCGACCACTGGGCTAGAATGTCAACTTCATAGAGAGGAGATTGTTGTCTGTTTGCTCAGTCCTATCCCCAGGACCTACTACATGATAGATACCCAAATATCTGATAAATGAATGAATGGGTGGGTAAATTAACACATTAAAATGAGACTCTCCTAGCTCTGGCCATTGTTCCTCAGTGATTAGCACCTTGCTCCACACACTGAAGGGTCTCAGGTTTGATTCCTGGTCAAGGGCAGTACCTGGGTTGCAGGTTCGATCCCCAGCCCTGGTCAAGGCAAGCATGCAGGAGGGAACCGATCAATGTGTCTTTCTCACATTTATGTTTCTCTCTCTCTCTCTTTTTCTCTCCTTCCCTCCTTCCATCGCTCCCTTCCACTCTCTAAAAATCAATGGAGCCCTAGCCAGTTTAGCTCAGTGGATGGAGCATTGGTCTGCAGACTGAAAGATCCCAGGTTCAATTCCAGGTCAAGGACACATACAGGGGTTGCAGGCTCAACCCCCAGCAGGGGACATGCAGGAGGCAGCCCATCAATGATTTTCTCTCTCATCATTGATGTTTCTCTCTCTCTGAAATCAATAAAAATATATATTTTTTAGAAATCAATGGGGAAAATATCTCAGGTGAGGATTAACAGAGAGAGAGAGAGAGAGAGAGAGAGAGAGAGAGAGAGAGAGAGAAAATCTCCTTGACCTAATAAGGATTGAAAGATCGTTCTCTGCTCCCCAAACCACTATGCTCCATCTTTCTTCCATGTATTTGCACAAGCTGTTCCCTCCCCTTTAACAAAGCTGCCTTCTTCTTGCACCCTAACCCTTTACCTGATTTCTCTTCCACTAAGGCTTCCAGGTTTCAGCCTAAAGACCGCCTCCTTCGGGAGGCCTTCCTGGATTCCCAGCTAGTTGGGCAGGAGGCTCCGCTGGCCCTCACAGCTGCTTATTTATGGTCATCCTCCTTTATGGGGCTTGAGCTCTGTGGGGCACATAACGTCATTTCTTGGACCTTTTTCAGACACAGTCATCAACTCTGAACGTGACACTGACTTATTCCCCCCACCCCCATCCCCAGCTTAGCAATGAGCTTCTTCTGAAAAGTCTCACTGCCAGTCAAGACCTCCCTGGACCAATGGGGGGAGACAGGCATTGCCCTTAGGAGCCAGGGCGCAAGGCCAGCTCCTGAAGCCTGGGGGAGAACCGAGTGGAGTGGTCAGAACCAAGAAATGACGGAGGAGCCTGATTTGGGGGACTGGAAGTGACTGAGCTGGGCACCTCCCGGCGGCACGGTCCAAGCTGAGAGCTCTTTACACCTCCCACCTGAGCCAGCAAGGCACTTTCCTCTTCTGTACAGCAGAGGCGTTGCTGGAGAGGAAGTCCCTACTGAGTGCCAGAACTTGGTTGCTGTTCCAGAAATGACAGCCCTTCGTTGTGATGTTCATATGGGTATTATTCCTTGCCTCCTGGGTCCAGCCTAGCCTTTCCCGGGAAGCCTCGCCTGGAAACCCTGGAGGAGGAGGGGGAGGCGAAAACAGAGACCATACATCCCTGCAGGGCCGCTCCTCCCGCGCCCGCCTCTTCGCTGCAAACTCGGGGTTCCAGGGGGAGGAAGGCCGGCGGAATCTGAGCGGCAGCAGCAGCTGCTCCGGGCCGGCGGCCAACTTCCCCGCCCTCCGCCGCCTGCATTCCTGCGGGAGGGGGCCGGGACCTACGCGGCGTCTGACTGGAGGCTAGCTGGCGCCCTCTGGTGGCCCAGCGAGAGACTGAACTTGACCATTACCAGCTGGAGCGGGCAGGGTGGAGCCCACAGCTCCTCTCCTCCCCTCTGACCCTCCTCCTGCTCCCTCCTAAGCCCGGGTTCAGAAGCTCATCGCCATCACTTAACCGCTGCGTAACCCTGGGAAAGTCACTCAACCTCCCTGTGCCTCAGTTTCCTGGCTGCACACCTTCCAGTGCCTGGGTTTTTTCATCAGCAAAATGGGGCCCTGGATTAAGTTGCTGAGAGGATTAAAAGAGACAGTCCTGCCCTAACTGGTTTGGCTCAGTGGATAGAGCGTCGGCCTGCAGACTGAAGGGTCCCAGGTTTGATTCCGGTCAAGGGCATGTACCTTGGTTTCGGTGCGGGCACATTCCCAGTAGGAGGTGTGCAGGAGGCAGCTGTTCGATGTTTCTCTCTTATCAGTGTTTCTGGCTCTCTATCCTTCTCCTTTCCTCTCTGTAAAAAATCAACAAAAAATATATATATGTTAAAAAGAGAGAAAGAGAGAGACAGTCCTGAGCAGGCCCACTGGCTTGGTCAGTGGTTAAGCCTTGACCTATGACCGAGGAGGTCATGGTTCCATTCCTGGTCAGGGCACATGCCCCTGTTGCCATCTCTGATCCATGTTCTCTCATCGTTGATGCTTCTATCTCACTCTTTTTCTCCTTTCCTCTCTGAAATCAACAAAAAAAAATTTTTTTAAGAGAAAGACAGTCCTGGAGAACGTGTCTACAGTGACTATCCACTCCAAAAAGACAAGGGTTTTGTCTTGTTCACTGCTGTGTCCTTAACGCCTACAACAAGGCCAGGTACACAATAGGTGCCTCATACACAGTAATTGAGCAAAAGCTTATCATTCTTCTTTGGGGGGATCTAGAGTGGGGTGGGGTAAGAGGGAACAGTGGCATGAGACGCGAGCGTCTGCTACCACCCACTCACCCAACACCTGCTTTTGTCTCCATCCATTTGTTCGTTGGATGGCAAGGTCCTGTCCCAACAGGCACCCCCCCACCACCACCACCACCCTGTTTGCTTTCAGTGTTTGCTCTGTTGTTCATCGGCACCCAAGGGCAGCGTTTCCCTTCCTGGGACCACCCCCAAGTCAAACAGAAGCTCAAGAGAGCCACAGGCCTGAGCGTGCTTCAAAGCAGGCTCGGATGTGCCCACCTGGCCAGGATTCCCACTCGGAAGGCAGAGCCACTGCCGGAGGGAGCTCGACCGGGAGAGAAAGTGGAAGGGACTGAGGCTAGCACTTCTGTGCCACTTGCCTTTGGACAGCACCTGTCCTGGACCTGGGAGGCCCCGGGACAGAGGAGGGGGGACACGTGCACCTGGTGCAGAACAGAGGCGGGAAGGAGAGGGCTCAGCCCAGCCAAGGGAGAGCTGAACAGAACCGGCAAAACTCCCTGAGAGCCGGGGACAGCAGTGAAACGTGCCGCCCCCCACGAGCACCAGAGTTCTAGAACCTCCTACATCAGATGCCACCTGCTTCGCCAATCCAGGCCCGAATTTGCTTTTCTTGGCTCCTTGCTTCCTAAGGGATCTTTTGCCATAGATGTAAGTGCCTGGCCCATCCTCTTAGCTCATCTGCATGCCACAGGGCAAGCGGCCCACCCTCCAGGGCCTCCATTTCCTCTTTACCAGGGGTGCTCACTCTTACTGCAGCACGGCTGTGAGACTTATGTGAAGGTACACAGAGCATGTAAAGCACGTCCGGCACATAGTAAGTGTTCAACTGAGGAATAAATAGCTGGATGCTACCTGCCCCCCTGGTTTTCTGACACACTTGGGTTTCTGGTGCTGGACAAAGACGGTCGGGGAAGTCAGCACGCATTGAATCTAATGCTCAGAAGGCGAGGAAGCTTAAGAAGAAGGCACCCCAGAGGCCCAGCAGAGATTTTGTTTGTTGTGGTCACTGCTGTGTCCCCAGCATGCTAAGTAGGGTTGGGCTCCTGGTAGATATTTAATGAATCTTTGTTGGATAACTGTATATGATCCTTGTTTTGGGGAGATCTGGGGCCCTCCAATAGGCAAGACTCCCCAAGCTAGCGGCATTGAGTCCCCAGAAGAAAGAAAAACCAGACTACCTTGTCTGCAGCCCTGCCTGCTTCTGTGAGGCAGACACCACAAGCAGGCTCCTCACCTTTAATGGGCTCTTTAAACAGCCGGGGGGAATTATTTCCGAACAGAGAACGCTTTCTTCCAGGCAGGCTTCAAGCGTGATGTGTTTCTGTCCCTGGTTTAATGTGTATAATTTGCCTTTGGAAAAGGAGCCCAGAAGAGTTTGCCATGATTTGGGGACAAAGGACAATGGTCACAGTTTACCAAGCATAACTGGTCTCCTGCAAAGGAGAAAGATGCGGGTGCAGAAAGATCAAGAGCAAAAGACGTGGTTCCGTGGAGTGAGGGTGGTCCAATGCTCCAAGAGGTCACTAGTTCAATTCTGGTCAGGCACATGCCCCACTAGGGGCATGCAGGAGGCAGCAGATGGATGGGTTCTCTCATTGAGATTTCTCTCTCTCTCTCCCTCCCTCCCTTCCTTTCTCACTGAAATCAATTTTAAAAAAAATAATAATTAATTAGCCCAGTCATGGTGGCTCACTGGTTAAGTGTCAATCTATGAATCAAGAGGTCAAGGTTCAATTCCCTGTCAGGGCACATGTCCAGATTTCAGGCTCAATCCCCAGTGGAGGGCATACAGGAAGCAGCCCATCAATGATTCTCTCTCATCATTAATGTTTCTATCCCTCTCTCCCTCTCTGAAATCAATAAAAATATAAATTTATCCCTAGCTAGTTTGGCTAGTGGATAGAGCATCGGCCTGTGAACTGAAAGGTTCTGGGTTTGATTCCAGTCAAGGACACGTGCACAGGTTGCAGGCTGGTGGCCAATCAATGATTCTCTCTCATCGCTGATGTTTCTATCTCCCTCTCCCTTCCTCTCTGAAATCAATCACTGGGCCTCTGGGGTCCCCTCCATGTCCATTTAGTTATTAACTCAGCCAGGACAGGCCAAGGCAAACAGGCAGAGCCGGGGCAGACAGGAGGCAGGGTCTGTGGCCGGAGGCCCCACATCACCGCCCCACTGCTCTGATCCCTGGGTTTGATGCTGCTCCTCTTGGGGACCTTCCTCACCCAGGCTGAGCCACTGTGAGTCTGGGAAACTGAGGGGAACCTGCCGACTGCCTACACATCTGTGGTCTTCATGACTCCCCGGAGGGACCCCATCTGTCTCTGCTGTTGTTCCCCAGCCCCAAGATGAAGCCCCCGCTGTGTTTGTCTCCCAGCAGGTATATCCCGGTGACGCTTGGAGCCTGCGGGTTGGCAGCCCTGAGAACACCCACGTGCAGGCTCATTCGGTCTCCGGGCAGCCCCTCACCGGGACCCTGGAGGTGAGCCTCACTGTGTGGGACCTCCCCATGAAGAAGAAGGAGGTGGCCAGAAGCCAGCTCACCCTCTCACCGGAAAACCACTTTATGAGCCCAGCATCCGTGATGGTAAGTGACCGACCAGCATCCGTGGCCATAAAGGGAGGCTCTAGGCCAGCAGCAAGGGTGGAGAGTGGCAGATCCAGGGGGAATTTCCACTAGATGCGCTAGGGAATGGACACAGGGCATGGATATACTTAGTGTTCCTCTTAGGATCTGTCCATTTAGAAATCCAAAATCCCTTCAATCTGGGCTCCCATGATTATTATCGGCTAATACTAGCCTATATCAGTGGTCGGCAAACTCATTATTCAACAGAGCCAAATATCAACAGTACGAGGATTGAAATTTCTTTTGAGAGCCGAAAACCGACTTCTCTCATGGGCCAACAAGTTTCAGTCACACTGTCTGTGGGCGCCTGCACGGGGTATTTTGTGGAAGAGCCACACTCAAGGGGCCAAAGAGCCGCATGTGGCTCACAAGCCACAATTTGCAGACCACTGGCCTATATGATGCCTCTGTGCTAATTAATCAAGGCGCCCTCTGCTGGTGACTTGAAAAACTGACCATGGATTGGATTGTGTCTCCACTCGGAGGAAATGTCCTTAGGCAGGAGCAAACTGCACAGCCACACCAGGCGACCTTGCTCCTAAAGGCACAGCTGGAGGGCCCCCATTCAACTGGCTCTCCTAAGATCTGGCCCAGGGCTCTGCTCCCAGGCATGGGGACCCAGCAGGGCCTGAGGAGTGTGGGTATCTCTCCCCAGATTCCCAAGAGCTTGGGGTACCCCCTACAACCAGGCTATCCGGGCATCATGGACACCCACCTCTACCTCCTCATTCGTGGAGAAGGTTGTGCTGGTGGCTCCCCATGCTGGCTACATCTTCATCCAGGCAGACAAAACCATCTACACCCCTGAGCACAGGGGTACAGCCTCTGGGCACTTGGCCTGGAGCAAACATTGCCTCTCACCCCCAGCCTCCACCAATGCCCAAAATATTCCACCTGCCTAGGTCCCCCCACTGCCCAAGATTATAATGCCTACACCCCCTTTCCAAACTCTACCCAACACTCAGAGTCTTCCCTCCTCCTCCAGTTCAATACCGGGTACTCACAGTGAACCACAAAATGAATCCTGTGACCAGGACATTCACTCTGGACATCAAGGTGGCCTCTCCTGTTGGCAGGGTGGGACCAAGGCACTAGGCTTATAGCATGCGCTGAGGGCCTGGGGGCATGAACCACCTACCCGCTGTGCCCGCAGAACCCGGAAGGAATCACTGTGATCAACCAGGATCTGCTGGCCAGCAGAGGTATCTTCTCGAGCTCCTTCCACCTCCCAGAGTTCATCAGGTGCCCTACTGGGAGCCCTAGGAACAGAGGGTTGGGGTGGGGCTCCCTCCGTCTCCATCTCTCCTAACTTTCTGTGCCTCAGTTTTGGGACCTGGAGCATCGAAGCCAGTTACCAAAATGCAGCGAAGCTGAAGTTCAAAGCAGCCTTTGACGTGAAGGAGTATGGTGAGCAGCGTATGGGACAAGCCAGAAGCAGGGCTGGAGACCCAGAGGAGGCCTTGTGGCACACCTCCTATGTGCCAGGGCCTGAACTGGGTGCTGGTGAACAAGGATGTATGTTCCAGTCCTTGGGGGTGGCCAGAATCACCAGGGAAGGAGCAGGACAGGGAGGAGATTAGGGAGAAGACAGTGAATTACTGAGGTGTCCACTGCCTTTACCCCACCCAGTGCTCCCTTCTTTTGAGGTCCGGCTGACCCCAAAGAAGAGCTTCTTCTACCTCCATGATGAATCTCTGTGTGTGGAAATCCAGGCCTGGTGAGTCCCCTTACTCTTAGACTGGCCATGGACACCAAGAATCTGAAGGGTAGTAAGAAGTGGGTCACTCCTATAGCACTTGGGGCTTAAGAAAGACACTTTCTGACATCCATCAGATATTCTGGGTCACCCACATTGTCCCACAGGTTGTACAGACCACGCCTGCCACCTGTGAGGTTGTACAGACCGTCCCTTCAGGCTTGTGTGGTTGTACAGGCCACCTTGTGTACCTAATGGAGCGCACCACATCTCGCGGTGTGGACCACCTCTGAAGGTCCAAAAGGTTGTACAGGCATCTTGTGAGGTTATCCAGATCACCCCTGCAGATCTGTGAAATTACAAATGCCATATCTGCTGCCTTGTGAGGTTTACTGACCATCTCCACAGCTCTATGAGTTTGTATAGACCATGTTGTCCACCTAAGCTTGTAAGGGCCATGCCTTCCACTTCTTAACATTATACAGACCATTCCTGAAGCTTTATCATGCTGCACAGGCCACCTCGGCCATCCCAAGGGGTGTCCAGACTCCTATGTGGCTCCAAATGGTTGTACAAGATACCTCTACCATCTCATGAGGTTTCACAAGTCACATTTACAACCCAACAAGGCGTTAGGTGACTTATTTATCACCTCCCAGGATTTTATGGGTCAGCAATGAAACCTTCATTTCCAGAGGCCGCCTCTGCCCCTCCCCAAGTTTCACAGCCATCGCTGCAGTCCTATGAGATCACACAGGCCATCTCTGCAGCCACCGGAGGTTGTGCAGTGCTTCAGAGCCAGTGGAGCGTCTTTTTATCCCCCAGGTATATATTCAACAAGCCAGTGGGTGGACATGCCCTGGCCATCTTTGGGGTGAAGCTGGATTCCTGCTGGATCGCCATTCAAGGTTCTCTACAGAGGGTGGAGGTAACCAATTCAGACCCCTCCTCATTCTCCCTCCCTCCCCCCCCACCCCACAACCCTCCTTCACCTCCCCAAGAAACCATCTCCTCTCCTCTCTCCTGCCCTGAGAGCAGATCTCTAAAGGCCAGGGTCACGTCTCCCTCCAGAAGGACACGTTGATGGCTGCCTTCCAAGGCCCAGAAGAGGACTTCATAGGGGCATCAATCTATGTCAACGTCACCGTGTTCTCCTCAGGTGCAGCCCTCACCCAAACCCATGGCTGAGTTCAGGACACTGTGCTCCTTTCCAGCCCAGACATTCTGCCCATGTGACCTCGGGTGACCTCCTGCCTGAGTTTCCTCATCAGAGAAATGGGGAAATGCCAGAGGGCTGGCAGGAGTTGAAATTGTGTTACTGTCTTTCCTTGTCATCATCATCAAGATGGGTCTCCCATACCTGCAACCCTGCCACTCCCCCAAGAAATTAAATTTTCTCCAGAGACTTCATGGTCCCCTCTCTCCACAGGGGGTGAGATGGTTCAGGCTGAGACCTCAGGGGTGAAGATCGCCCGGAACCCATACATCAAGTTCACCAGGACACCCCAGTATTTCAAGCCGGGGATGCCCTTCCTTTTTAGGGTCTGGGTTCACTCTAACCAAGGACTCAGGGGCCTCACCCTTGAACAGCCACACCCCAGAAATAAAAATCCACACTGGACTCACCTGCCCCAGTCTTTCTTAGAGTTGAGCCCATCATGCCCCCAGATCAATTCCAAGGTTTCCTCAAGTCTTAACCCATGTCTTCCTGAAGCACCATGAGGGCTCCATAATTTCTCTATGGGAGCTTAGGAGTCACAGTCAGGCTGGAACATGGTGCTTAAAGGTTTATCTTGAGGCTACATTTACACAGCAAGCATGCTGTTTTCTCATACGTTCATTTGGGGTGACCTTGGGATGTTTGATGGGCATTATTTCAGTCCTAGTCGTGCTCTATTTTTCCCCAAGCCCTCTATGCCCACGCCTACCTTCTCCACTCGCAGTTCCACCCAATACTCAGGACCACCACATATGGATGTGTGCAGCAACCTCTAGGGGTGCCATTCATAAAGACTGTAGTGTGAGTTACTCAGTGCACAACTGGCACAGCTGTCCCAGGCAGTTCTATCTGGGTGGCATTCACAGCTCCCACCTCTCATACCAGGCCACTCCCAGGCCTGTCCTTTATCTCACCCCACGCTCCTCCCCAGGTCTTTGTCTCAAATCCTGATGGATCTCCAGCCTCCCAAGTTCTTGTTCGTTGCCAAAACCACAAAGTGTACCCCTCAGACAGTAGGGTGGCCACTTTGACCATCAACACAGACGCACAGATGAAGCAGCTCCCTATCCTGGTACCAATCCGATGAGGCAGAAACGGTGAGGTTGTGTAAGCGGAAAGGATGGAGATTTAGTTGCCTGTCCATCTCCCCAGGTGGTAACTGATGAAGATCTCTGGCCAGAGGACCAAGCATCAGCCAGGATGACCGCTTGGCCTTACTCAACTCAGGATGAGTCAGGGCACAGAGGTTGGCAGCAGTCCCTTTGCTTCGTTCCTTGGCCTGAGCCTACCCCAGATGGGCCCCAACTTCACACCATTGTTCATAGTTCCTCCAACTCAGCTACCCAAGACTGTTCCAGGGAAAGAATTCCTTGACTCAAGCCCTGGTCCTAGTCCCTCACCAGGATGGTGAAGTGAGTGATCTGGTCTTTGTCTGCTGAGTTCTGATGCCTGGTATTGAGGCTCAGGTGGAGGTTGCTGCCAACTTCTGTGCCAAACGTCTTCACCTCTATATGCAGAAGTTCCCTGACCCATCCTGAGTTGAGTAAGGCCAAGGGAGTGTACTGGGAAATGTACTCTTCATTCTGAGTGATATATAAAGATGAAGGTTTAGTTGCTACAAATGAGAGGAAGAGAGTGGGTACTGGGGACAACTAAGGGTGTGTTCTTTTAGCTACAAATAGTTATCTCATGAGTTTCTACCTATGCACTTGACCAGAATCAAACCCGGGACCCCTCATTCCTCAGGCTGACGCTCTATACACCGAGCCAAACCCGGTTTCTGCATATTTTATTTTCTTAACAAACACATGATTAAGCCTTACAATATAGCGTTTTAAGAATATTAACTCATTGCCCTGCTGGCGTAGCTCAGGGTTGAGCAGCAAACTATGAACCAGGAGGTCATGGTTTGATTCTGGGTCAGGGCACATGCCCAGGTTGCAGGCTTGATCCCCAACAGGGAGCATGTGAAAGTAGCCGATCAATGATCCTCAATGATGTTTCTCTCTTTCCCTCTCCCTTCTTCTCTGTTTAAAAACCAATAAAAAATAAAATAAAACAAATATTAACTCATTGAACCCTCAGAACAACCCTAACAGGTAGGAACTATTATTATCTCTCTTTTATGGATGAGAAAACTGAGGCACAGAGAGGTTAAGTAATTTGCCCAAGGTCACACAGCTAAGGAGTAGAAGAGCTGGGATTTGAACTCAGATATTAGGGCTCCAGAGTCTGTGTTCTCACCAGCTGAACAAAGCTTCCTCTTACTGTCATTATGATTGTTATTTTTGCTATTGTTTTTAACTTGCTTCCTCCTTGCCTCCCACAGGCAGAGGGCAAGATAGAAAAAATATCTCATAGCTTCATCCTGAACCCCCAAGGTTTGTGGAGCCTGTAAAGGACATATGGGATCCTGGGAGCATGACAGGGCAAAGGGAGGGATTAAATGAGGTGCTCAGGCCAGGGGGGCAGTCCAAGCTCCTACTGGGCTCTGTGCCTTCTGACCTCTCTAGTCCCAGAACCTGCTTGTCACAGAAAGTTGTGTCTGCTCAGGTCAGCCCCAGGTGGAGCTGGTGCCAAGAACAGACCTATGGAACAAGATGCCCAACACAGAGGCAGAAGTGTTTGTCAGCGTCCAAGGTGCTTAGGGCACAGCTGGCTCCTGGGAGTTGGGGGGAACAGGAGGGTAAGGTGGGGATGAGGGAGCTGGCTCCCCTGGGCCGCCTGGGCACAGCAGCAGGAGGGGCTGGGAGTGCCCATGTGGAGTGATCAGAAAGCCTTGGTGGCTTAGGCCATTCCCAAGATGACCCTGCCCACCTGACAGGTGACATCCTCAGAGAGACCATCCTGGCCAGCCTGACCTCCAGAGAAACCCAGGAGCTGCTGAGGCTCCCGACTGGCTGCCCCGAGCAGACGCTGAGCAGCCTGACGCCTGTGATCATCCTGACCCGCTACTTGGACGCCACAGGCCAGTGGGGCAAGGTCGGGGCGCAGCACAGGGATCAAGTGATGCAGAACAATGTCAGCGGGGAGGCCCTCCTGTGCCTGGATGAGGGTTTCTGGGCTCTCTGGGAGGGTGACTCAGGTATCCCCAGGTTTGAGGGCAGTCCCATGGGACCGTCCCAGACAATAACACCCAAACTCTGACTCATCTCCCAGATGACAACCTGATACCAACCCCTAGGTGATCCCCTAAACAATGACCCCAAAGAGTCATCTCAAGGTGACCCCTAGATTGCCCTTGAACTCTGAAGTACCAGGTAACCTCTAACAGTGACCACCAGGTTATTCCTCCAGCGGGACCCCCTTCTCAGATTACAATCTAACAACACACCCCCTAGTTTACCCTCAAAGCGGCAACCCCCCAAGGTTGTTCTCCTCAGACATTGTCCCAGGTTAGCTCGAATCAGTGCCAAGCCCTGGGTCAAGCCCAGAGAACCCTGAAACAGAAAGTTCCAGAATAATTCCAGGTACACCTGAATGCTGACATTTCTCGAGGTGACGCCCAAACCTCCAGGTAACAACCAGAGATGAATGCCTCTAAGTCCACCCAGAGCCCTCAAGTAATTTGGACATCGACCCCCTCTTCCAGTTACTCCCAGACCTCAACTCTCCATTCAGGCACTCTCACTAGTAATCCCCAGGGGACACCCAGGCACTGTCACCCCGATGTTATACTCTAACAGCAAACCTTCAGGTAACTTCAGATATAGTGCAAACAGCCAGGTTCAGAATGTACCTGAGAGATATCCCCACGAGACTATACCCAAGAGTGTCCTCCTTGAGTCTACACAGACTCACTGAAACCTCTAGTTTGCAGCCAAAAAAGAACCCCCAAGGAAATGCCCAACCAGGCTGGTGTGCTTCAGTGGTTGAGCGTCAACCTATGAACGAGGAGGCCACTGTTCAATTCCCTGTCAGGGCACATGCCAGGGTTTCGGGCTCCATCCCCAGTAGGGGGCATGCAGGAGGCAGTTGATCAAGGACTCTCTCTGATCACAGATGTTTCTCTCTCCTCCTCTTTGTCTCTGAAATCAATACAAATATATATTTTTAAGAAAAAAATGCCCAGGATTGGCCCCTCAGGGCACCACCTTTCCTGGGTTTCACCTTCCATAATCACTCAGAGCGGCAGTTCCCAGCCTCACTCCTCCCAGATGGGTGATCTCCCAGGTTTCTCCTGGATACACGCACATGCTCTGGGAGTCACGCCCGGCTGTGACCTGCATTTCCATCTGGACTCTGCAGCTCCCACGTTATATGTGTATAAGTCCCCTCACCCCGGCTGTATGTGGATGGAATGCATCCCCAAGTCACACCCATACCCTGCTCCTCCAGATGATCCCAGCCACCCCCCAACATCAACTCTCTGACTCTCCTGCCAAGACCTCCTCCACCTGTTTCCCCAAGATATACCCAGATGCTGACCCACTGGAGCGCAGATGGCACCGACCACATCCACAAGGGAAAGCCGAGAAGCACCTGGGAAGGACAATGCTGAGGTAGGGAGAGGGGGGAAGCTCAAGGGGCCAGCCTGGGGCTTGATGACCCCGGGAGCATCCGCGCTGTGGGTCCTGGGCAGGCGACCTGCGGCCCAGCGCAGTGCACACAACGAGGCTCAGCGTGAAGCTGTGTGGTCCATGGTGTAGAGGCCTGCAGAGTGTGGCTGCCCCTGTCTAGAACCCCCTTGGCTGCCCTCCCCACAGGCTCATGAGCTACCTGTCCCGAGTTTACGCCCTGGCCTTCTCCATCATGATCTTGTGTGTGATTGACCAGCACTCTCTCCGTGGCATTGCCAAGCGGATCATCACCCAGAGGCAGGCCGAGGACGGGCAGTTCTTGGAAGAGGGCCCCATAATCATGGCGTCCATGCAGGTGCCCAAGCCCCCACCCCTGTCTCAGTTGTTCAAACAAAACCCAGGGCTCTGCCGGGTGGTGGGGGAATCTCAGGCCCTGCCCTGTGCTCAGGTGGAATGAGAAAAGCAAGCAACCGAGGCCCAGTGCTCAGCATTTTCTCCCCTTGCTCTGGACCACCCTGAGCTCGTTTACAATGTGAGGAAAGCTGGGTTCCATCTGAGACCCATCTCTCCCTCACCCCGACTTCCAGCAGTCGTCCATCCTGGCCCTCCTCCCCCTGGGCCTGAGTTCTCCCTTGGCCCTGACAACATGCCGGTCCCTACCAGGATTCCTCCACAGGAGCCTCCAGAAACTGCTTTCACACAAACTGGGCGGTCTCCTACTCAAACATCTTCTGTGGCTCAAGTTGCCTACAGCAGTATCTCTACTATAGCTCTTCTCTATCTCTTCACAAGCCTCTCCCCTCACTAACCTCAGCTCATGGGTCCCTCCCATTCACCTTTGTGTCTCTATCTATGCTGCCCTCTTTTTTTTCACCCAGACAAATCATGTTTTCTTATTAAATTTAGCTCAGACATCGCCTCCTCCAGGAAGTCTCCCCTGAATGCCAACCCTGTACTTGTTTCTATCATTGCATCTACACATATTATTCATTCACTAGGGGCCCAGTGCACAAATTCATGCACCTTGAAAGGAACTGTGGGCCACAAGGGGAGTTTCTCTCTCATCGATGTTTCTCCCTCTACCCTGTCATGTCCCCTGGTGGGCACAGGGGAAGGTCTTGGCCCACCCTCTGCACCCCCACCTGGCCCCTCCTGCTGCAGTCCCCAGACCCCTACCTGCCAGCACTCCTGCTCCTACCTCCTCTGTACCCACATGCTGACTGCACAGAGCAATTGAGGCCAGCCCCAATCATCCCTCAGGCAGAGGGGGAGGTAGAGAAGCCCTCAGAGGCAATCAGGTCGTCAGTGCCAAGTGATTGGAACCGGTGTTGGGTCCAGAACAAAGGAAGGCCCAAGCCAGCAGTTGGAAGGCCCCAATCAGCTCTGCCAGGCCTAGGGATCCTACCCGTGCATGAATTTCCTGCACCGGGCCTCTAGTATTAATATAAACAACTATGTAAATTTAAATATAAAACCAATCTCTGGCAAGTTTAGAGATGGCACTCTATGAATCAAGTCCAGTCATATTTTTAGAAGGGAAGGACAGTGATAGCACTTGCTGAACCGAAATTACCATCAAAGCTCAAAAAGCTGCCCTCGCCAGTCTGGCTCAATGGGTAGTGTCAGCCTATGGACTCATTCCCTGGTTGGGGCTCATGTGGGAGGCAACCAATGAATGTGTCTCTCTCACATTGATGTTTCTCTCTCTCTCTCTCTCTCTCTCTCTCTCTCTCTCTCTCTGTCTCTCCCCCTCCCTTGCATTTTATAAAAATCAATGGGAAAAAATATCCTCAGATGAGGAGTTTTACAACAACAAAGAGCTGACCATCTTCATTTAAATTTTTTTAATGTTTTTTATGATTTCAGAAAGGAAGGGTGAGGAAGAAAGAGATAAAAACATCAATAATGAGAATCATTGATCAGTGGCCTCCTGCATGCCCCCGACTGGGGATCGAGCCCACAACCTGGGCATGTGCCCTGGCTGTGGGAATCAAGCCACAACCTCCTGGTTCATGGGTTGATGCTCATTTACTGAGCCGCACTGGCCAGGCTGATCATATTCCTTTAACCACAAGCCAATCTTATTTAATTCAGGACTGCCCAAAAGAAATGCTCTATCAGCCATGCATGATCTGACTCTGGTGTATGAGATCAATTTAAATATGGTACACATAAAAAAGTCACGAGACATTTGTGATAAATAAGGCAGTAACCAATCATCACTGGTTAATAGCTTTTTTGAGATAAGCTATCAAGTCTGCCCTTCTGCACTCTTCTTAGTGAGAGCGAAGATCATATTTACTTCAGGGATGTACTTCTTGGGATTCTCTAATTACTCCATCAGTGTACCTCTCCTCAGGTGATGCCTTTGTTCTTGCTGGCATCTGTGTGAGAAAATCCAGGGGCCTGACCTGTCTTTCACCCAAATAGACCATGGAGACAGACAGAGAAACATTGATGCTCGAGAGTCACACTAACTGGTGCCTCCCACACCCTTCCTGACCAGGACCAGGGTTCAAACCTTCACCAGAAATCGAACCTGCATCCCTTCAGTTCATGATGCTCTAACCACTGAGAAAAACCAGCCGGGGCTCAATATCACCCACTTTTCAATCCGCTGTGTACTCTGTGCCCTTCGCTCACTCACCACTCTTTCATAGCACATGACACGGAGGCTCCCACTCACAAGCCAGGCATCCCGCTTTCCATTGTGAATAGCCCTGGTGGTGTTTCTCGGTGGTTAGAGCATCCACTTGCACACCCTCTGTTTTCTCCTCAGTAAATGGAGCTGCTGCAAGAATGCTCTGAGGTCATGTAGCGAGCTTGGCATGGCACTCTCTATGACTTCTAGTTCTTGATAGTAAGGCAGATCCCACACAAGTAAATCTCACGATATTCATTCTCTCTCTCTCTTCCCCCCCCCCCTCTCTCTCTCTCCATCCTGCTTTCAACATCATTCAGCCCAGAGTTGAGCACCTGAGAGCTTCGTAAGGTCAGGCAGGAGAGGTGGGGAAAGGTGTCTCCAAGATGCTGAAGGGACCATGGGCGTGTTCTGCATCCACAGGGTGGCTACCGAGGCTCCGAGGCAGGCGCATGCCTCACAGCCCTTGTTCTGATCGCCCTGGATGAGGGGGAGTTGTGCAGCCCAGAGATACCGGTAGGACCCAGAGAGGAGGGCAGGGTGAGATGTGCAGGGTGCCCTACCTCCTGCACCCAGGGATCCCCATGTTCCTCTCAGTGCATCCCTCCCTTCTCACTCCCAGACCCTTTCCTCTGACCACCTCCCTCCAGCCTCCTCTCTCTGACTCTCTAGGATCTGATTGCCAGCATGGAGAAAGCCAGGGCCTCCCTGACCTTCAGTAAACCTTTTCCGTAGCCATCGTCTCCTACGCTCTGGCCCCACCAAGAACCCCCAAGCCAACTACCGCCTGGACAGCTTTGCCAGCCTCAGTGAGTGTGTGGGGTCACTTCTTCTGCAACAGTCTGTTAACCAGTCATGGGGGTGGGGAGGGAAATTGTGTCCAGCCATGTATGACTTGCCATCTAATGTCTATGGAACCCCAATGGTGTGCCAACCCTTGACCTCAGACCCTGAGAAACCAGGGTGAACAAGACTTCTATGATCACTGCCCTCAAAGTCCCCACCATCCTTAGGGAGTCAGGCAGAAGACAAACAAATGAATAGGAAATTACAAACTGAGATAAGTGCTGAGATGAAACATATGAAGTGGATGGGAGAGATGACAAGGGCAGAGAAGTATGGACTGGGGGGCTGGGATGGCCTCTGTGAAAAGAGGACCCTCTTAGATTAAACGAAAGGGGAGAAGGCTGTGAAAGACCAAAGGTATTTCAAAGCAAGCAAACGGCAGGTGCAAATGCTCGGAAGTGGGAACGAGCTTGGCAAGGTCAAGGAGAGAAAGGTCACTAAATGTGGGGCATTGGAAGGCATTTGCCTCCCGTGGCCTGCTCTATCTCATCCTTATTCCACCCTCTGCATCCCCCAAGGCGAGAGTGGAGTTAGGAGAACTCCCCTTCTGTGGGGCTGGAAGGACCTGGAGAGGCTTCTTTGTAGCTCAGTTTTCCCATCTCTAAATAGTTAGAGCCTGTCTCTTAGAGCGATTATGAAAACACCGTGTCCATGTGCCTCCTTAAAGTAAGTGCTCAACAAGGTAGCAGATGAGAAAAACTGGGCCAGGTAACACAGGAGAGGAACGGTTTAGGTAAGTGGGCCCAGATCCGGGTAACAAGGTGGGCATGCATCTTCTAGACAAAAACCACTGGCCAGCAAAGGTCAAGGACTGGAACTCCCTGTACACCATGGAGGCCACCGCCTACGCCCTGATGCAGAAGCTGGAGCTGGGTCTGCATAATGAGACGCATGCCATCGCCAAGTGGCTGCTGGAGAAGCGGGAGCTGGGACGCGGCTTCAAATCCACCCAGGTGAGCCGGGCCTCCGAGGGGTCAGGGCTGGGCCGGAAGGGGTTTCGGGGGAGGGGAGAATGCTGCCAAGGACGGCCCATCAGAAGCTGTCCGTGGTGCTGACTCGTCTCCGGGGCGCTGTCTGTGGTGCTGATCTGAGCCCCCGCCCACGCACCCCCATCCCAACATCCAGACCACGGTGGTGGCCATCGAGGCTCTCACCCGCTTCCGGCAAGCTGTCCGCTTCCAGATCAGCGCCCCCAAGAGATCCCTGAAGGTGGAGTGGCTCATCGATCAGAACAACGCTTACCAGCAGCGGTCGGCAAAGGTGAGGCACTTGGTGGCAGACAAGAAGTCCACACAGAGGGGATATTGGGTATGAGGCCAAAAATCATGTCCCTGCCAACCTCATCCCCCCCCCCCACAATATTATCTCACACCACTGGTTATACCATCAATGCTTTGATTCATTTATTCTACAAACATTTTCTGAGTCCCTACTGTGTGCCAAGCATTATTCTGAGCACTGGGGATATATAAGGAAAGATCTGTGGCCCCTGCTCTCATGGAACTTACAGTATAGAAAGAAAGACAGTAAATATATTTTATTTTAAACTTTCCTGAAACAAGAGAAAGAAAGAAATGTGTAAAGGAGAAAATAATTTGGTGTGGTGTCATCTCCATGACCTTATTCCATGGAGGAGGTGATATTTACTTCAATCATTTGATACAATTTTATTGAGAACTACTGTGTGTCCATCATCATTCTAGGTACTAGGAATATGGTCATGAACAAGAGAAAAAATCCCTGTTGCTGTAGGATTTTATATTTTGGTGAACAAGGCAGAAAATAAAGAGATGTAGATAGCCCTGGTGGTGTTGCTCAGTGGTTAGAGTGTTCACTTGCACACCAAAGGGTCAAGGGTTCGATTTCCAGTCAAAGGCACATACCTGGGTTGCAGGTTCAATCCCTGGCCCAGTCAAGACGTATTTGGGTGGCAACAAATCTATGTGTCTCTCTCACATGGTTGTTTCTCTCTCTCTCCTTCCCTTCCCTTACCCTTCTCCCTTCCCCCCACTCTCTCTAAAAATCAATGGGAAAAAAATATCGATGAGGATTAACAAAAAAAAAATTTAAGAGATGTAAGTAGAATGTGTAGTGAGTTAAATGGTGGCAAAATTTATAGAGGGAAATTAAGCAGGAAGGGAAATGAAAACATCAAGGAGTTGAATTTTTAGACAGGATGGGTAGGGAAGGTCTCCCCAAGAAGATGACATTTGAGCTAAGACCTTAAGGAAATAAAGGAGTGGGCCTTGTGGCTATCTAGGCAGAGGAAAAAGGAGGTGCAAAGGCCATGTGGCAGGAGTTTTCAGGATCAGCAATGAGGGGAGATGGGATTGGATGTGAATTTGTAAAAGTTTGCTCTGCCTCATGAAGGAAACAAGAGTTGGTGCAGAGACGCCAGGGAGAAGGGTCTTTTGGGGGCTTCACACACGAAGAACTTTGTAGACGGTGCAAAGTGGACAGATGGGACACAGCCTAGTTGGCAGTTGTAGTTGCTCTGTGGCCGAGTAGACACCACAAGTGTTCTATCAAGAAGGCAGAGTAAAACCATCTGTCCTCCCCACCCACCCTCCTACATTTGAGCCATGTTTTGCTGCTTCCTCTGCTCTCAAATCCTCCTTCCTTTTCCTTCAGTTTTCTTCTGAAGACGACCTAGAGATCACAGCCAGTGGCAGCAGGAGAGGCACCATATCGGTAGGTTGGGTGTCTCACCTCGAGATTCTTAGCTGGAGCCCAGGGTCCCCCTAGTTGGTGGGAATAGGGACAGGTCTAGACCCCAAGACAAGATCAAAATCACCAAAAAATGTAGCTACTGTTTAGGGCCCTATTATTTGTTATGAGCCAAGCTAAGAATGGGGAATAGAGGACCAGAAAGGTTTTTCACTTGCTGAGTTAAGAATCAAAGAAGGTAGAGGTCATCGGTCATTGGTCCCCTCTGCCCCATGGAGGAAAGATTCTCCATCCAAGGTGTTTCCCAAACCTCAGAGGCTAACTCCACCCTCCCCCAATATCTGAGTCAGCAGCTTCATTACATCCTCTGGTTCCATGCCCTGGGCCCAAGAGAACAGCCCTCTTGTGCACCTAATTTAAGGCAGCCTGTTCTCGTGTTTCTGCCAATGGAGTCATGATTGCATTCCTGCCATTGTGTGAACTTGGGCATGTCACATTTCTCCTTGAGCTTCAGTTAAATTTAAATTCATTAAAATTAAATACTATTTAAAATTCAGTTCCTTAATTAGACTAGCCAAATTTCACGTGCTCAGTAGCCACACGTGGCTAGTGGTCACCATGTGGACAGACAGATAAAGGCCATGGCCATCTTGCAGAAGATCAGGTGATTCTATTACACCACGCTGGTCTAGACTCTGTAAGGTGTTCTGACCACTGCACTCAGGGATTAAGGAGGGCAGACATGGCCGTGAATCCCCCACAGGCAGGCAAGGACCAGACAGAGGAGGAGAGGGAATGTGTGTGGATGGGTTCTAACACCTTCCCTGCCCTGGCAGATCTTGACCATGTACCACAGGTCCCCAGAGTCCTGGGAGGACACTTGCAATCTTTATCACCTGAACGCTACTCTTCACAGTGCCCTGGAAGGTAAGCCTGGCCCCAGGATGCCCAAGCCTTCTTTTCCACTTTTTATTTTAGCTATGGCTCAATAAACATATCTATTGCTTTATTAGCCATGCAACAAGTATTGATTGAGCATTTCCTATGAGCCAGGCCCTGTCTCCTGGCTCTGGGAACATAGACATAAACAAGAAAAATATTCCCTCTTCTCTTGTAGTAGAGAAAGACAAACAGTGATATAACAATACAAATATATTATTATCCTATTGTTATTTATTAATAACATAAGTGAGTCTGCATTATAAAAAAATAACCATATAACATAATAGCAGTTGACAATACCATAAAAAATAAAGCAGGAAAAAAATGGCACGGACTTGGAGGGGATCCAGGAGAAATCCTCGGGGAAGTGGCACTCGAGCTGAGACATGGAAGAAGTTTGAGAGCGAGCCATGAAGGATTTGAGGGGAAACACTGCAGGCAGGCAGAACAGCAGCTGCAAAGGCCCCTGAGGCAGGAAGGAATTCATCTGGTTTGAGGAACGGCAAGGAGGTCAGTGTGGCTACAGAGAAGCAATGGGTGGAGTTTTAGGAGGAAAAGTTGGAGAGGTGATGGAGGCGAAGGGACTTGTGGACCACAGTAAGGACGCCAGTGTTTGGACAGAGAATGGGAGCCATGGGGACTTCTGAGCAGAGGAGGGATGGGATTTAGCAGGGGTTTGCATAGGCTCCCTCTGGTGGCTGTTGGGGGGACAGACTGTAGAGGGTAAGGGTGGGAGCTGGGAGACTAGGAAGAGGCCGCTGCACTGGTCCAACAAGAGATGATGGGGGATGGGCCCCGGGGGAGGCTGTGGCTATGGTCAGAATGGTGGGATTCTGAAGTCTCCAGTTTGGGGGACCAAGGAGGAGAGAGGACACTGCCACGGGGACCTCACTTGTAGGAGTAGGAAGAACAAGTCTCAGCAGGCCCAGGACTTCTGGGACTAAAAGTGACCAAAGCTTTGGTTTGGACCCCATTTCTTTTTTTCTTTTATTTTTTTTCTTTTATCTTTTTTTTTGGGGGGGGGGGGGAGTGGAGGACATAATAATAATAATAATAATAATAATAATAGATGGTTATAAAATGCTGATCAGATGCTGTGTTAAGCGCTTTACTTGTATTAATTCCCATAATCATTACAACAACCCTAGTGGGTTGGGAATATATAATCAGATGAGGGAACTAAAGCACAGAGAGGTTAAGCAACTTGCCCTAAGTCACACAGAAGAGCCGGGGTTTGAACCCAGAAAGCTAGCTCCAGAAGCTCTATGACCCAGCCTCTGAACTTCTGCCTTCTTTCTACAGAAAATAAAAATGGGAAAGAGACCTTTCGACTCCGGATGGAAACAAGGTCAGGGCACCAGGGTCTCAGAGTGACGGGGGAGAAGGCCTCACTTCCTGGTATCCAGACTCCTTAGCAGCTCTTCCTGTGTGCTGAGTGGAGGGTGGAAACCAGTTAACCCTGCCTCTCTGTGCCTACCTCCTCATCTTACCTCCCATCCTGCCCTCCCCTGCCCATTCCCCATTCTGCCTCCTACCCTGCCCTCCATGCTTGTCTGCCATTCAGCTCCCATCTTGCTATGTCCTGGGATGGGATGGGGGCGAACCTACCACAATGTACAACTCCCACATACCCAGAGCTGTCTCCAAGCCCCATAGCTCTTCCTCATCCTTATCCTTCATCTCCAGCCCCCAATCCAGTCCTGCTCGGTCTCCCAAATGCCCTCTCTCAAGTCTGCCCCAGAGAAAAACTTATATTGAGCAACTACTGAGTGTCAGGCTCTATTCTAGAATATAGGTTTATAGATGTGAGCAAGGCAGTCCCTCCCTGCATGGTGGAGCTCACAGCTTATTAGGGGAGACAGACAACCTATACTAATAAAAGAATAATATGCTAATTAGACCAAGAGACCTTCTGGACAAAACTGAGGGCTTGGCTGGTCTGCAAACCACCCCCAAACGGCCCTTAGCCCCTCGCCCAGGCCGGCCATGCCCCCCAGCGGGGATCCTAACCCTGATGGGGCATGGCCAGCCTGCAAAAGGCCCTCAGCCCCTCGCTCAGGCCTGCCACACCACCCGGAACCCCCTTCAAGGCAGACCAGCCAATCCCCACCCATGCACCAAGTCTCTATCTATCCTAATAAAAGGGTAATATGCTAATTAGACCAGGAGACTTTCCAGACATCCTTCCGGACAAAGCTATGGTGGCAGGGCTGAGGCAGAGGTGGTTAGGAGTGATCAACCCAGGAGGGGAGGGCAGTTAGGGGTGATCAGGCCAACAGGGAGAGGGGGCAGTTGGGGGTAAGCAGGCTGGCAGGGGTGGCATTTGGGAGCAAGCAGGCTGGTGCGGGGGGGCAGTTAGGGGCAAGCAGGATGGTAGGGTGGGGGCAGTTTGGAGTGAGCCAGCCAGCAAGGGGGACAGTTGGAGGTGAACAGGCTGGCAAGGGGGGACAGTTGGGGGTGAGCAGGCCAGCAGAGTAGGGGCAGT